>JARFOC010031817.1:0-29326 GCA_031763485.1 Osmoderma eremita
AACTGTCAGAAACCCAAATAATGAAACCGGAAGTAATAATGTACAGCTGATTCGACGATTTGGCAACCGTGTATCGATTTCTCATAACCTCTGTACTGCATTCCGAGGTTGAGACGATCTAGAACATACAAAAGTGAGATTTCTACAGTTGTTTTTGATACCCAAATTGCCTACGACCCAACATATATTTCTGAAATAACTTAAACTTACTTCTAAAGCTATGTACAAGATTGTGAGTTGCAAAAACCGTCGCATAGACCTTGTTTTGCCCAAGTAATAAAATTAAGTTATATTTTTCTGCATCTCGTACCCCTAAACGCTCACGAGCAGCCACTGATATTTATTACAAATTTAGATTGAACAAGAAAAGGCAACACAAAGAATGTAATACTAATAAATTTTGGAAGCATGCAAGATGTATCCCCTAAGACATACTCGAGAAAAGTTATTAAAAAAAGTAAATATAATTACAGTAGTAATTACAACCGGTAAACTTTCATTTGTTTAATTTTATTTTTGTATCTGTTTCAGACCTTCTGCGTGGTATCGAAGCGGTTTCGAAAAAACTACATCCATCGCTTCACCGCGACAAGTTCGTTTTTCATGTTTAGTCCGTGGAGTCCGACACGCAAGGCGTGCATTTACCTATCGACAAATCAATATTTTGACTACATCGTTATGGCCACCATTTTGCTCAACTGCGTCTTCCTAGCCATGACAGAAACAATTGAAGAAGCCGAGTAAGTGGCAACAACTACCGTAGATAATCTTAATTGATTGATACCGGAATTTATATTTTACATTGTCTGCTGAGCCGTTTCACGCCTTGTTTGTCATGCAAAACAACACTTCCTTCCTCTAATAATTAAATCACAAGTAATGATACCGTTACGAATACTTCCTTTATGGAATTAGATTACCAGACACGCAAGATAAGTATATAGAGAATGGAAAAAAATCAACGAAAGCATTATTTCTACATTTCAATACATATTGAATTATCTATGCATATACAAGGTGACGCATTAATCTCGAAGAACTCGATATATCCGTTATCATATAAGCTATCAATAAAAGTTATTTACGAAAATTGTAGATAGTCTGAAACTTAACATTTTAAAATTATATATATATAACATCCTGTATATTATTTCAGATTTATATTAAGCTCATACCTCGAATGTACAATTTCATTGAATTTTATGCAGCGTGTTTCACAGGTTATGGTCAATCTTATATGAAAATCATTGTGGGTTCAAGGTCTTGTATACTGCAAACGACACAGTCTGAATTTTTTTTACATGTATAGATTCTTTATATTCAGTTAGTTTTATAGTAAAGTGACATTTCTTCAAGATTGTCAATACTGAATACAGGGCGGGTCAAAACCCAAATACGTTATTTTTTCAATTATTTTAAATGGACCAACCTGTATTTTATGTCATAAAAAGAAAGTATAGTTTAAGTACCTTCATTTTTATTAAAGACTCTCTATACCTAAAGTCGTTAATTTCTAAGATATTTCGAAGTCTTTTTGAAAGTTGTCTTATGTGATAACGGATATATCGAGCTTTACCACACTAATGCATCACCCTGTAGATGTATTTCATGATTCATAATGATTGAAAAACAAACAAGTTTTGTGATGAGACAGTACTTTAGAGCAAAATCTGCCCATCTTTGCGTGTGACCTTGTAATTAAATCGTTTAATTTCAAAAAGTTTGAAACAAATAGTGGTGTGTTCTGTTTGGCTTTTCATCTTTAATACTCCGCTCATTACAAGCTAAGAGAAGCAACAAGTTTCATCTAATTCATTCGTAGCTTTGTTCGTTAAAATAAGGAACTTCAAAATACTTGATCCAGATATTCGTAGCTACTGTGCCATTCAAGATAATAATGCTAGCGATGTGAAAGCCATGTCTCAACAAAGAACCATTTATAAGACGACATCGCTTAACCTATAATTACATTTATTCTTCTTACGATTACTACAATTGATATTGATTAATTTTGAAGGATAACACTCGTTACAAATGCATGTAAAATTATTAATAAAAATATTCCGCTGATCATTTATTTCACTCTTTGTATTAATCAAATTTATCCAATCACTTTGTCTTACGGTATCAAAGAAACAACGTTGATTTGATTCTGAAAAGATTCGATTGTATCTAGGATTAGATTCATTATTGTTTGGACTTTTATTTTTTACGCAGTGTAGTGAGATACCATGTGTTTAAAACTGCCGCCCTTGCACCAGTACAGTTACTAAAATGTTATCATCGGGTCGACGTGCCTGGAGCTTTTTACACGAAATCTTACGAATATTCTATGCTCGTAGATGTTTCTTTATACCCTCTTCCGACGTCCCGACTTCCAGTCCACATATGTGCATGTATGGACTGGTTTCTCTACTGCTTTTATTGCAAAGTTCTGATTCTCCGCCGCACCGTGAAAAATACTTCTCTTCTTTTTCCATGTGTTACCAATATAAGCTCATTTTCATCTGCCCGATGCACCCTCACGTAATCCTGTAAACGTGCGACGTTTTCTTGTGGTGTTGACTTAAGTTTTTCCTCTGGGGGTCACTAGGTCTCCTTTCGAGTATACTTTTATTGTCCTTGTCTCTGTTCGAAATGTTTACATCTGTACGTGTTTGTCGATATCGCACTCTGTTAGATCATTGACCAAAGCCGGAATAGTTTTTTGCTCTAAAATCTGCTATCTGCCTAGGGAGCTTTCTATTATCGGTACCTAATTTATTTATTTCTACTTGGAAATTGGTAATTAAAGTGTTGGTGATATCCTTAACAGCTTCATTAATCTTAGACATCATAAATTGTTCCAAATCTTTCGTACTGGCACAATCCAGACCTTCCTTGCTGCGGCCCCGATAATTTCTGATAAATTGCTTTGGTAAACAAGTATGATACAGATGATTAAAATTGTGTGGAAGATTTTGGACATAAAGTGAAAGGAAAGATGTTCTTCCTTACTTCTTACTTTATGAAATATTAAGTATAAGGATGGAAAGAATCAGAGGAAAAAGATATATTTAATAGAAAAATGCAAACAATATCTTTAGGACATGTCGAAAGTAAGCCAGGACGAAGAAACATCGGCAGAAAGTAGAAAATAAAACGATGTAGAACTTATAGCATGGGAAGAAATCGCATTAGCCATTAGCAAACTAAAAATTGGATTAGATCTGATCCAAGATAAAGATAACAACAGAAATACTGGAATATATAGGAGAAACTAAAGAACGGACACTGCAATTTTTTTTTAATAACGTAATGAAAAATAAAACAATACACCCCTTTATACAGAAAGAGGGACAGGAAGATTTGTGAAAATTATACAGGAAATAGAATGACAACTATATCAGGTTAGAGTCCTAACACGAATATCGGAGAGCTGGTTGAAACAATAAGAATAAGGTATTGAAGTTATTCACTCAAGATTCACACTAGACAGCTATAAGAAATCAATATATGCTTCTTTGAATCCTCATTGATCTTAGAAAAACATTTGATTTGAAGTTAAAACGTATGGAACAGCTTGAAAAGAATAGGTGTGAAAGATTACGTCATAGATACTATGGAAGTTCTTTACACAAACAACAACAATAAATTAAAAGAAAAACAAACTATAGGCATATGGCCAAACTTCAGAACAGGTGACAAATTATAACTATTTAGATACAATTGTATTTGTGTTGTTTGTGTAAAGGACTTTCATGACATCTATGATGTAACCTTTCACTCATATTCCTTTCAACCAGTTCCATACGTCTTGGCTTACTCTATCAAATGTTTATCTAAGAAAAGGTGGCACAGTTTTTCGACTATTGCAATTCTTTCTGTTATTTCCCTATCAATTTTCAATCCATTTTCTATAATTACAGAAAGAATTGCAAACGTATATGCTACTTTTTCTCTTGGAAAACCTCGAGTATATGAGAAAGAGGTCAGACCTCCTTTGGTGTATGGAAGTGATTGGTGGACACTCACCACAAGAAATGGAAGTACTGGATATGGGATTCTTGAGGAATATTAAAAGGATCACAATTAAGAGACGAATGGAATGGGGAACAGTGCTAGAACAGTTAGAAGAGTAATGCAAGAGAGACTAGACTGGCTGAGCCACCTTCATAAACGAAGGATAACAGAGTTTCAAGAAGGGTATATGAAACCGGAACGCAAAGGAGAAGTAAAGTAGAAGGGATTAGAAGGCGGTGGGAGGAAATAATTAGAAAAAGTGTGGAAAAAAGAGAGATTAGATGAAACAAGATCAAATCGGAGGAACCGCAATTAACACTAATAACATTAAATTATCAAACTATCAACGTTAAGCATTTAGAATGTATTAAAACCGAGAATTCATATTCGATTTTTTACATAAACGGGATAACATAATCTAGATAGAAAGGATTGTGTAATAAATAAAATATCTAACCACACCTTTCTTGATAGATTATTTTAAAATATTTGGAAATATATTTTCATCATCACTTGTACGGATAAAACCGGGAACAGTGTATCAGGAAAGTAGTAAATCAAATCATTAGCCAATAAAATGATGTGTGAAAAGCTGCTAGACATAAATCTTGTTATTAAATGTTAAAAATAGAAATTGCTAAACATTAGCGTTCCGCGGTTGCTAAAATAATACGGTTGCAAGTAAAATATCTTGCGTTTCGCTAAATTAAACAAGCGATTAATTGAGCGAAGCTTTTATTTAAAGATACGCTACGTAAGAAACAGGAATATTTTTATCCGGGCTTTTAAATTCGCATTGTTTTTATTGAGTCTCGGTTTTCTGATTCGATAAAAAATACTAAACTATAAATATATAGTTAATAATAAATTCTATTGTTGTTGTGTGGTTTGAAATATATGAACAATGGCTTAATAGGTTTTCTCTCGCTTCTCGATGAAAAAAAATGCAAACCACGAGTAATTGATTAGTATCAAAATCTTATAGCTATGTTATTTTTTCTTCCAATAACAAAACTCGTACAATAAAAATTACTTGAAGTAATTGAAAATTACGTCACACGTGCCATAAACCAATATTAGTAAGCTTAGGTTTTTTTTGTTCTTAACCATTTTGGTTCACCTCACACTGTGATATAACCCTCTTCGATCACCCACATTGCAAGAAAAAACTTAAGCTTAAACATATTAATTTAAACAATTTTTATGGCCGTGTTGTTGAATGCAAAGTCTCGCTCGACGTATCTATGAATTGGCATAATTTACTAGGCCATGGCCTTGCCGTCGAATTGTCGCTGCAGCTGCCCCAACGCGGTTACGAAAATCATCTAAATCAATTATGTCGTTGGTGTATACCATGGTCGTCATAACGCCCCATAAGTAGAAATCAGGGGAGGGCGGTTAAGGTCGGGTGACCGAGGAAGCCATGACATAGGATCACGTAGACCAATCCACTTATTTTCAAACACATTATCTAAATGTTGACGAACTAAGCGATTAAAATGCGGCGGTGCGACATCGTGAAGAGACCACATTTGTCGACGTACATTCAAAGGAACTTCTTCCAATAGTTCCATCGAATGATTTTGCAAAATACAAGAGATAATCATATCCATTCATTCGATTTGGCAACACAAATGGGCCAATACGTTGTCCATTGACCAGTCCAGCCCAAACGTTTGTCGAAAATCTATCCTGGAAATGATTACGACGAACAGAATGTGGATTTTCCACAGCCCAAATATCAGTACTACGACAGTTATTTATGCCGTTACGTGTGAATGCTGCTTCATCAGTCGCCAATACAATGGGAGAAAAGTTTGGAATTTCTACATGTTTTTGTAGAAACCATCGGCAAAACTGTAAACGTAAAGGATGATCATCAAGTTGTAAAGCGTGTACTTTTTGTATATGGAAGGGATACAATTGATGCTCGCGCATTGTTCGCCAGCCAATTCGATTTGATACATTTACTTGGCGAGATATTTTTCGAGTACTACTGGAAGGACCATCTTCGACAAGACTTAAGACTTCTTCTTCGGCATCCAAAATACGTTGGGGTCTGCCAAGACCACCATCTCGACCTTGAGGTGTTCTAAGTACACCAGTTTCTCGTGCACGGATTATTAGAGCGGTGAACTTTTGTGGAATAGGTGTTGTCCTGTTAGGAAACCGCTCAGCGTACAATTGACTTGCAGCAGCAGAATTCTGGCGGACTTTACCATAAATTAACAACATGTCAACGTATTCACTGTTGGTGGATGGACCATTTTTATTTTCCTTATAGGATTTATTCGGAAAAAAATACGTCAAACCAGCAATGCATTGACAACTAATGGAACAGCTTGACAGAGTGGAAAAGTTACAGACATCAGCCTACTTAGTAAAAAAAAATCACTAATGACCTATATAAAAAAACTAAAATTTTTTTTTAACATTAATATCTCTCTTATTATGCAACTTTGTTAAGATATTTTTACACCATAGTATGGATATTACCCGGTGAACAAAAACAGTATGAATGACTAGTTTACGTTTCTTTAAACGTCATAAATTGCTTCTATAATAGAAGCGTTTTGAAACATCAAAAGAAAAAAGTTTTCTTTCAATCCCACCTGTGTTAACCTTCTGCTTATCGATCGGCTATCCGTTGTTTGTATATACTTTGCTCCTTAATAGGTGAGATACGTTAGATCTTGTGGACCATTGCCTGAAATGGCCTGATTCTTTTCACAATAATGTTCGCCCTTCTTGACTTCTTGTTACTGATATTGTATAGGTTACGAATTAAAGTGTTCTTCAGAAAATTCTGACCGAACAAAACCTGTAGATTTTATATCATATTTGTAACATAATGTATGTTTACGTTCGTACGATTTTTTTTTCCTTTGTAAACCTTTAGAACCTCATATAACTAAATTTATATACTCGGCTATAATAGCACTGCTTAAATCCAAGTAAAATCTTTTGATTTTGCGGTCATATAAACTTCCGCCAGTAATTAAATGTCGCTATAAAAATGTCCATTTCAGTAGTTTTTAAGATCTAGGAACTGCGGTAAAGTTCGCTGTTTATTTTTTACACTATATGAAAACCATTTATTTATTTATATATGAATTGGCACGTTTGGTGTAAGGATCTACAGATTGTAAATAGTCTGCTTCCTGTTTATCGTAAGAATCATTTGTTTCACCTTGAGATTATGTTCCCTTCTGTGTTGGGTAATGGAAAAATTTTATCGTAAGTTGAAATAAATTAATTCTAATTAATGATTGGGTGTCTCAAGATGTATCCTCTTATAAAAAATATAAATATAAATATAAGTATAAATAAATATAAAATAATATAAATAAACCAAGTGTCACCGATATACCTTTAGCTCTGGCAGAGCTTTCGTACGGCAAAATTATTAAGATGTTATCTTTATCAAGACGTGATTATACAACAATTACTGGCTACTTCGTTTTTATTGCTGGTTATATAAAATAGCGTGTATGTTCCGAATGTTTAGAAATTTTTTTTTTCTGTGGAAAATGGAGGTTATGTTCAATAAATTATTAGTAAAATACAGATCAATTTGGGAAGGTGATTTCTTTTATTAAAACTTTGAATTGTAATTAATTTATTATTATTTATTATTATTCCTCTGAAAATAATGTTACTCCTAAGAGGTTATCAAAGAAATGAGAGATGTATTGAACATTGTATAAAGTAAAATTTATTTGGTTTTGCAAGTTACATCTGAAAATGAATGTGTACAATGAAAAGTATGGAAGCATTAATTATCTAAAGGATGCTACGCTAAATTCTTGCAACAAATAAATTTACATTTTTATTTTATTTATTATAGTTTATTCACTGTTATCACAATCACTCCAGTCACTTTTGCAGAAGAAAATTGAGTCTTGCATTTGCTATATGTGGCGATTCCATCAATTCTTGTGGCGTATTATCTTTTCTCAAATGGAAACCTATTTCAAACTAGCTAATAACTGCACTACGTTTCAAGGATTCGGCAAGGGTTAAAAAAGGCTGACATTGAATTAATTTATTTCTTTATTAGCCAAATATTTTGAACACTGATCGTGTCTTCATCAGGGCTTGAAATATTTAATTATAAAATCCTTACGTTAACTGAGTCGGGGAACGTAATTCAGCTCGTAAGTTCAAAGAGGAATCCTATTTCATTTTAAAATAATCCCTAGAGAGGAAAGGCATCAATGAAATATACCTCTGCCCTTCAAAATTTGCAACAGATTATTCCATGTAATGAGTTGTTCTAAAACACCAACGTAAATTAAAATCCATACCTACTTTTATATCTTATACCAATTCGATTAATTGGTAGCATCATCGATACATAACACAGGTATATGCTTGTATCGATTTGCTTTGGGACCAGTCAGGGGTTCATTGCGTTTCATGGATTGTGATGATACTAATCGTCGATAAGCTGCGGCAACCCGCTAAAATTACATAGCTTATAATTTCTACACTACATTTGTGCAAATACACTACTTACCCCTCACTGCCATAAAAGTGTCAAAGATTGCCCATGAACGCGAATCACATTCTTGTTCGAAGATACTATCAATTCAAAAGATAATTTAAATGTAAATATAAATGTATATAATAATTGCACATTTTCAAAAATTAATGAAAATGTCAGATCTAAGAGTGTTACTTTCTCTTTGTAATAAACTATTTACTATTGTATTGCAAATTCATGTAACTACAATAAATTTTGTTAATTTAACTACAACCTTAACATGTCATATCGATATCTCTATTATTGTCGCAATGTCACCAATTTAATATAAATCTGCTTAATGTCACATTTCTAATACGCAACTAGTGCTGTAATAGACCTTATTACAGCACTAGTGAAATAAAAGGTATGGTTACAGTACTAATTGAAAAAACTAATAAATAAAATGCAACATTTTTTTACACTTACTTAAACTAATTGTAAGTGTTATTGTCAAGTCAATCGCATGTATAAATGTTCTTTAAGTCGAATAACATAGATTCAATCAATATCCCGACCAATCAATGTTATACACAAAGTCGATCAAATATTGGAACATTTTACCGATGAACAGGGCTTTCTGATCCCAAGGGATTGTTGCACCGTAAGCATGTTTCATATAGGTCAAACAATCGACTACTCCGTGGTCGGCAAAAAGATATTTTATTGAAAACGTAATTGAGTTTAAGGTTCGCGTGGAGAAGTGTGCGTTCTCGGTCTAAATTATATGTTCCCATTTCTCACATAGACATCAAAATCAGAGCAAGTCAATACAAGTGACAAACTTGAAATGGTTTATGGATTATTAAAAAAGATATGGCTGATAAATTTTCTCGAAACACTATTTCAGTTCGGATTCAAAATAAGTGCACATGCAATATTGCTCGAAGGCTTAACAGCGAATGTGGGTGAATACATAGTTTTATCCCGGTTTATTTTGAGAGGATTTAATGGAGAATTCTTCTTCTCCACAAACAAAGGTTGTTGGCATATTCTACGCGTTGTGCTTTCAAGAGTATTTTACTGGCTTCCAGGGATTTCAATATAGGACTGTGTCACTACATAACATAAGAGAGAGAGTTTTTTTTCTCATGACTCTCTAAGACATGGAAAACACGCGTATATAATCCATAAACGTGCGGAAATTCCATATCAAATTCAATCGTCAAAAAATGATAAACATCATATAAAATCTTATCTTGCTTTTTTCATAATACATTTCATACTAACATGAAAATTCTCAAAGATAGCAAAGACTGTGGGGCAGCACAATCAACATCACTCCTCCCGCACAATATATTGATTAACAATAACACTTATCCCGTTCGTCCACTAGGGCTCTCCACCCTTCGCATGTTGTATTTAAATATTATGAAAATAAACACAAACCAATGTAATATTATAATTTTTAGACTACTCAATGGCACCTTCACTGAATCTTTGGTTCTAAGACTTCTGGGTGCAACAAATATTGGCTCACCAGCGATAGTCTAACACGAAGGCAGTTTCTTCATTGATCATTGTTTAATACTTGTTACGGAAAATCGACAAATTAACACCTCTTGAGCACCTATCGTGCTCTTTGATGGAATATAGTTGCTTCACACATCGTCAGTGATTGTGTGTAGCCTCTTGACGTGTTACATGCTAACATCCGTACACAATTGACGCGTCAATTAGCACCAACGCGCGTTGTAACGCACTGGCGGTATCTATTGTAATCAACAGTCGAGATCAATATATCAATTCCTCTTTGTAACCAGCGCCCGATTCGTGGTAAACAATTACACACCGATGAAACTCGCGGTCGTATCAATTACAAATTGACTTAAACGAATGTGCTTCTTGCAATGAAATTAAGGTTAAATGCTCAACGAATACAAATATCCGATCGCTGATCACGAAACTCATCCCACAGTTCTGGGAAGCTAATTGCCGTTTCTGCCACCAATATGGAAATTAAAATATAAAAACGTCTGAAACATTAAACCAAAATTGCCATCGCAAATATGTATTTGATTGCTAGGCTAGAAATTATAATGCATTTTTTAAGCAACAGAACAACAATAGCCGGTTTTTAGAAAATTAGCACAACTCTTTTTTATTTATGACTAGGTTTTGCTGCAACTTTGTAGCAGGAGATGATAGCATTCCAGCTGTTCTAGTGCATGATACGCTCTTGCAAGTCCGTTGAGGTTTATTATTAACCTGTCCATAAAATCTGGAATTTTTTCTGATCCATGGAAGAGAGCTGTAATTAGCCCCGTTTTTAAGAAAGGGGATGAGGCCTGTTTAAAAAACTACAGACCCATTACCATATTGTCCAATTTTGCGAAGGTGTACGAACAGGTCATTTACTCCTCATCGACATATATCTTCTCACCAACATGGATTTTACCTGGTAGATCTACAACAACCAACATAGTGTCTATTACGCAATACATTAGTATTGCAGGGTCAGGTAAATGTAGTTTATACTGACTTATCCGTTGCTTATGATACAATTGATCACGGGTTGCTAATGAAAAAACGGAATATGAGTCCAATTTTTTGTAAACCTATTGCATCCCATCTCAGCAATAACTTGAATGATGTCCACTACAATCAATGGCGTTCGCTCTCTTGAGTTTATTTCTCGATCTGGTGTTTCCCTCATGGGTCAAATCTTAGCCCGATGCTTTTTATTGCTTATATCAATGACCTCCTTGAATATCTTTCTTGTCCAGCATTAGCTTATGTTGATGATGTAAAGATATATTCGTCAATCTCTTCGGTTCAGGATGTAGATTTCTTGCAGGATAATCTGGACTCCTTAGTCGATTGGTGTGTTTCCAACAAATTAAAAGTTAATGTTTCTAAATGTTGCTCAGTTTCTTATACTCGTAAACGTAACACATATTCTTCTACCTATGTAGCACTTACTGATGGTCATATCTAAAACTAATACCTTCTATGATCTTGGAATTCTCTTCGACAACCAACTTCGGTTTAATTTGCATATTGAAAAATTATGCTTATCTGTTTCGAAAAAGCTGGGATTCATTATTCGTGTGTCTAAATATTTCCAAGATTTAACGGTTTTAAAATCTTTTTTTTGCATTTGTCGTAAGCAGTTTTGAATATGCCTTTGTTTTGTGGTCTCCACACTATTTATTCCATCAGCTTTCGATTGAGGGCCTTCATGGAGTTTCTTAAATTCTTGTCATTCAAGATTGATGGAACTTATGCTCCTCGCAGTGTCGATTATGCAGGGCTGCTGTTGAAACACAATATAGATTCGCTTACCTTGCGGCGTACACGGAGCCAGGTTTGCTTGGAGGTTTCTTCATGGCTTGATTGACTCCCCACTACTGCTGTCCCAACTATATTTAAATCTTCCTAGTGATTTGCAGTCTCTTTTGTCATCCAGACCCCCAAGACTAAGATATTATTTAACGCTCCCGTTGTATTGTCGGCCACTCTATTTGCTCAAATCTAATAGTATAACATACCTGCTCTTACTTTATGCCTTCAACACTTTCGATACCGATTGCCTTCGCTGGTGATTGTTCCACTAAATATTTCATAGAAGATACAGACAGGATGTTTTGTATTGAAATTGTTATTTCGTAAGAGATTCCAAATTATGCTGCAAACTTTCATCAGACTGTTTTTCCTTAGTGTTAAAGTCGAACATGTCAACGTTTAAGTGGCTAATTTTCATGCAGTTCTGGTGCCTCGTCAAAAATTTCAATAAATGTTTGATTTATGTATATCTGCATGCGATAGCTTCGTTGGGTCGCCTGTTTTACTTGATTTAGAAACTATATCACTACGCGGTAATCGGAGATAGTTTAGACTAACTTATTGTAGCCTAAATTACAAATCGATACACCAAATTGCCGAATTTCTAAAGAGCTTGGTGCAAAAATATTTTATCGTAATCTGATTCTTTTCCCCGAGCAAAGCTGCTCTTGTTTCAATCAGAGTCTGATTAGCGCGTAACAACGAATATTTTTTCGCCAATCAGATTTTATCTTCGGAATTTGATGCAGATGCTCCTCCAACTGTTTCTTCACACTATTATTCATGTGCGCTCCAAGTTTTAACCTGTAGATTTAAAGAAACCGGTGCGTCATATCGAGAATTGCTTTAATGAACAATTGTACATCTATTGCTGTAATGTCAGTGATCAACAAAAATTTTGCTGAAGAAAGCAACCGTTTGGTAATAAATTTTAACACGTCAGGATTCTATAGTAACCAAAACAAAACATTTTAGATTTAAATATTTTATTATCCCTTAAATAGATCAATGTAGAGGTAAATGTAAAGTCCGCTTACTATTAATTGTAATTTATGTATATATATATTAAAGTGAACATTGATCGTGATTTCACAAATTATTTTCCGCCGGCCCGTCAGCTGTTTACCCCCACTATCTACTCCATCAAACACATCAACTTCAAAGTTCGATGAAATCCATGTAAGATTGTGCCCATATAAAACCATTGATGAGAAAAGCAGCCACTAGATGGCATCAAGTGCAATCATTGATGTAATGCAACTATCTAATATTAAACACTGTCACACAACTACTTTCAAGTAAATTATTTATCCTTCAATAGATGGCGTAGCGATAATCTTTATTAAGAATCTTTTTGTTAAAGTTTATTATAAATAACGAAATATGTTATTACCTTTTTATGGTAATTAGGTAAGCAATTATAATTTGTTACTAATGTTATTTACTTCGTTACCAGCGTTAATATTTATGCAACCCAAATTACGTTGGTCACGGAGATTAATTTATTAACTAAAAACCTCGCGTCACTATCATTTCATAAATAGAAATAAATGTAATGCTTTTATTCGTATTAACGATATGTTTCTTTATCTCTTGCAGATATATTTTTTTAGCCATATACACGGCTGAAATGATAATCAAAGGCATAGCAAAAGGATTCATACTGAATAAGTACACGTACCTGCGGAATCCGTGGAATTGGTTGGACTTTGTTGTGATAACGAGCGGCTATGCGACAATAGGTATGGAAGTGGGAAATTTAGCCGGTTTAAGGACCTTTCGCGTGCTCAGAGCATTAAAGACCATATCAATATTACCAGGTAAGATATTAATTATTATTACTTTTTGTATTTCCTTTGAACACAGCCCATTATGGTTTAATATTCCGAAACTTTTATCTTAAGATAATGTTTTATAGTTACCGCCAGTGCTTTGTCATGTTGTTCCAAACGAAAGAACTATTGCGTTATGACAAAATTATCGAAGAGCTACGCAGGTATCAGAGTAGCAGACTTTTAAAAAGAAATAATACATAGGTACTCCTATTTACGCAACATAGCTTCTTCAGCTTTTTCCTAGAACCCAACTTTATCAAACTTTTCTACTTGCAAGTTTAAGTCGAGGTACATAAAAGTAGAATGAAAAGTTAAGCGGCTGTATAATATACGTGTATATTGTATACTATAGAAGCGAGTAACAGACATAAAGCGACATATAACGGAAACTTTTAAACGAACATGTAACTTGCATAAATTCGCTCTATAGTAGGAAGATAATAGCTGTCAGCATGAAGGTTGATATTATGATAAACAATATTGATATTTAGCACGCTTCTAATACGGAACACGTTTGTGTAGGTACTACAAAGATATAATGTTATCGAAGTATAGAAGTGATGAAATAAAACACACCTTGTATATCAATCACAAAGATCTTCATGCACGCTAGAGATTTCCAGTATTCAAAAAGAGTGCAAGGTACAATATCAATATATTATTCCATTGAACTGGAATAACTAACGCAATAGTTCCCGGCAACAAAAATATTATATATTAAAAAAAAGGTCTTAAATACAGCCTACCAGACCACAAAATACTAATAGAAGAGATAGTTCCTGGTACTGAAGCCTCCACCAAAAATTTTGATAATTCTCAGAAATGGTTTATAAGAGAAGCAAGACCCAAATTAAGAAAAGCCGAATCATTTCGAAAAATACAACACTGCCGGCGAAATTGGAATTATTAAAAGATTCCGATCAGAGAACTGCTTTTACTTAAAAGCACATAAAGACAAGAAGTTAGTAGTTCTGGACAAAAAAGACTAGAGTTACTGAACTAATCGCAGATCGATTTAAAAAAAACCCTCTTCCAAAAATTATTTGACAAACAAACGGAGTTGGTAAAACTTGTCCAGACTTAGTAACTACAATTCTTAAAGTTAGATTAAATGCCTTAATACCTAGAATGTACTGTTACCAAAATTCACAAACCAGGTAACTCTATGAGATCAATTGTATCTGGTATTAACTCACCGACTTACTTGTTGTCAAAATGGTTAGTAAATGAATTTAAAAACTTACCCGTCAAACCAGAAAGTCTTTCAGCAGAAAATTCACAAGACTTTATAAACAAAATCAAAAACTACAGATTAAAAGACGGCGAGAGTTTAGTTTCATTTGATGTTAGTTCATTATTTCATTATTCTCTTCCGATGCCAGATCCTCTGAAACATTTGAGAGATCTATTGCTCATTTTAGACATAGCAGATCTGAAAAGTCTAGTGTTGACCAGCATATTTCACAAACAGATCACAGAATGTCAACGGACAGTCTTAGGTTAGTGAAACAAGTCCTTAATCTTAGAGAATTGGATAGTTATGAATATCTATATTTATAAGGTAATGGCAAAGTTTATGAATTTTGGCAACGGACCCATCCCGCTTATACGAACTCTACGGATAAATTAAGTAATTGTCCTTTGTATATTCTACTGAGGATGGCAACTTACTTGCCGAAATACGTATCTAGAGTCGTTCTCGTTTTAGTACCACCGGAACAAAAACAATTAACAGAAAACGTCGCCACACAAAACCCTAGATAGAGCAAGACAAAATTTGTTTTTTTCTGCATTTGCTTAGAATGACACCATTAGTACTTTCTGCGTCTATCACCTGATTCAATGACTGCGTAAAACCTCCTAGTTTTTTTCAAGCGTTTCTTAAAGAATCCTGGTCGGTTATATGATTGTCCTTTTACCCTAATAAAATAAAATTCTGATCACTTATTTGTATTAAGCCTTTTGTCACAACTGTACGTCTAAATTTGGTGAAATTCAAAGGTATATACGTTCTTCGGAAATTTATCAGTATTTCCTGCTTATTGAAAATGTAACGGAATCCTAAAGCCAGGCGAATTCGCTGAAAAGCTCCACTTGAATGGCAACGGATAAACACGGACGGAGAATGAGAGAATTGAGGAGCGTGATTAAAACTTTTGTTCGACAGCACTCGAGATAGACGAGAAAGCGCGCAGGGAAGTAATGGGAAAGATATATGGATATAAGTGGTAGCTGAAAAACGACCTTTTTCCATAGACGCTGGGATATTTATATTCACAAAAGCTCGCGAAACATGCGGAAGATGAACGTTGCGCTACCAGATGAGGAAAATCGTTGTGACATTCCATATTGTTATTCCCGTTCCGAGGTTTTTATTATATACCAATTCTAGCTTCTTTCGCGTGTTCTCGCGAAACAAACGTAGATAGATTAGGACATTGCTTTTTTCGAACCGGAGGTAGTTTTGACCAATTATTAAAACAATTGTTATTATTTTCTTGAGAATAATTCACTATGGATTTAGAAGGAAACATTTCATTTAATTTTTTAGATAAATTTATCATCTTATTGGTTTGAGGAAAGGTGTTTTTCACTATGAAGCATCTTTATTGCAAACGGTATGATATATGACATATGATATGATTTCTTTATTATTATCAGGTTTGTCTGCAGCATACACGACCATGAGTTCTCTTTTTTCGATTTAGAATTATTGATAGGCATCAACACCCATATTGCATATGAAATTGTTAAATGTATGAAATCTGCCGGCAATGTAGGAATCTACAGTTTTAGGGGATAACTATAATGCTACAGGAGATTTTATTTTTCAATACATTGTAAAATCACAACACATTCTCACACATAACACTATACAATGCAAATAGAGGTTCGAAAGATTTTTAAAAAATACTTCATTTATTATTGACGTTACACGATGACACTACTGATTAACACACCTTGATGTTTTCTGAAATAGTGTTTATGTACCTGACGGCTATGGGAGTGCCTGTCTAGAATGGATCCACACTATATTTTCTGAAATGTGTAAATTTCCAATTTATTGCGCAGTGAAGTTTAAGTTAAATATAATAAATGTCAATTTTCTGTCACTTGAATGACGTCCCATTTAAGGTTACATTGAATAGATTTAAGATCAGACATGCGCTTTGCAATGCATGGCTACCCGGGACGTAAAGACTTTTTGGACAATCGTTATATTACTTTCATTACGAATTCCCTTGAGCACCAACTTTTCAAGAATCTTGATCAATATAGTTCTGATTGCTGTTCTCAATATGTGTCTCTTGGAGACAATATATGTATGCGCACACTTTATGCATTTTCATATTTATAGTGTACCTTAGAACTTGTTTCAAAATTAACAGTTGCACTTGAACATACATATGTTTGGTTTAATTTAAAACACTCTTGCTACATGAAATCTATTATCGCACCATAAATCTTGGATCCGCGCAAAGGACTTAAAGACTGTCGGCAACTATATGAACTATATGACTGTTGGATGTATGATAAATTATCATGTTGGCACTCCGTCGGTCTATCAATCAATATTTTGTGATATAAATGTCAAAGGAAATTCCAGGGCTCGTTTTTACCGCGCATCAACCATAGGGAATTCGATTTGATAATAGTGCTCTGTTGCAAGGTAAACTACTTTAATAAAAACTTAAAAATGTGATTTGAATTAGTGTTGAATATTTGCAAGGCATCAACCAATCAATTTAGAAAATTAAATCAAATTGTCTCTTTTGAGGAATTATGTTCTAAAATAAAATAATAATACCTTGCCATTTATCAAGCAATCGTTTTGCTCTAAAGACCGTTAGCCATTGACTGAAACATTATAAGAAGTACACGTATTGTGTGAAATTTACACATTGTTTCCATCGCACAGATCAAAACATTATTGTTTTTTTTAATAACTTCAGTTTTTCTTGAAGCTTTATAGCAATTAATTTTCTATTTCTTATTTTTCTGAACAGTATGACTTTAGCCAATAAATAATACACATATCAGACACAGGATAGTGAAATAGATATATGTAGACACATTAACAAAAGAGAAGTAAACAATCCGAAATTAATCATATTTAATTTGTGCCGATATTAAAATTTCCACATCTTTAAAACAATTAATGCAATCCCCTAGTCAAATTCCCAGTCAATTTATTTTATCCAATCTATATTTTGTGTCACGCATATTTGATTTATTTTCAGTGTATTCATTGTTCAAACGCAATTAAATGCAAAATTTAAGGCAATTGTATTTAACTACCCATGATTACGCAAATATTACCGCAACGAACTTTGCACAATAACAATTATTTGAGGAACAAATTCTCAGTATTTCCCACGAAACCTTTTACACTTGTTTTACTGCGATAGAAGTTAATTTAATAACGGGGTTAGCGTTCCCCTTCGCATCTGTTAAAACCTCGAAAATTTATTAGGTAATTTGCACCATTTAATGTAACCACCAGGAACAAATGTATTTGTATACCTACGAGTACCTTTTATATTTCATTTCATATATTTCATTTCATTGCGAAGTGTCCTAGCCACTTTCGCAATGTCTTCGCGACGAATTAGCGATGAAAGTGGGTTTAGCATTCGGAGAGACGCTGATGACGCCTGGTAGGCAGAAACTCGAGTCCGCCTTTAATGCTTGTATCCCTTTCATTGCTTTTGCTAGTATGGTGATTCCAGCAATAACCCATGCGCCGATAATGGCATTTTTACGGTTAATTGTTTTTGGCATTTTTGATGTTTCTTATATTATTCTATAGTTTATTTTCTTTTGTTTCAGGCCTAAAGACTATTATAAATGCACTGCTTCATTCGTTTAAACAATTGGCCGAAGTAATGACTCTGACAATCTTTTGCCTGATGGTTTTTGCACTCTTCGCACTCCAAGTGTACAAAGGTGAACTTAGGAATAAATGTGTTCGCAAGATGGACGACAATAACGCCACTTATGAAGTATGGTACAAGTAAGTTTAACAGACAGTTTTCATATTTCCTTAGCGTACAATGTACAAATAAATTTCAAGAGC
The DNA here is from genome assembly GCA_031763485.1 of Osmoderma eremita. Taxonomy (NCBI): domain Eukaryota; kingdom Metazoa; phylum Arthropoda; class Insecta; order Coleoptera; family Scarabaeidae; genus Osmoderma; species Osmoderma eremita. Next base: position 18,725 of record JARFOC010031817.1, read on the forward strand.
TTAAGAAATTAAAGAGATTGGTTTAATGTAGAGATTTTTATACATATTTCTTCCACATAATTTTAATTTCTATTAATGACTGCAGGGTTACTCTTCTCTTGATTAAAAAAAGACAATCAAACTCCCGTATTGAATGGGAGAAGTTCCATTCATTATTTTGCTTATTCTACCCTATTGTTTAGAACGAGAGAGAAAATACTATAGCCCACAGATTTCTTACGGAAAACATCTAACAATAATCAATGTGAACGTCTTCCCGGGGAGTTGTACGAAGCTGCTTTATATAAATGGGCAAGTTGATAATATCGCCAAGTGTCTTTAGGGCCCCTTAACTGAACGAGAAAGTTACCGTCGAAGGAGAGGCATCACTTGAAATTTCACCCTAAGTTTAACTTTCTCCTAATGCTTTCGGTATATCCAGAACGTTGCTAATTACAAGTCGAGGTATAAACATTATCTTTGTTTGTTAAATCAAAAACAGTATGGTTGGGAAACGTTGTAGTTTTATAGTTGAATCAGCTTAATGGGATCCCTCAGGCAGCATCGTCCTTTTGATGTGTACATTTTAACGCGCAAAATACAAATTTAATATAATTTGAAATGAAACGCGGGACTGCAGTTGTCACGTTCTTTGGTATGGGAGACATAGAGAATAGGAGAATCATGTATTACTCCCCAGATTTTCCGGGGACCAAATTTACTTGGTCGCAAAATCATTCTTTAGCATTGTGTTAACCCTACTAGATGTGTTACTAGATATCCATATATGATTTCTACAGTATTGTATTAATGATTAAAAGGAAGACAGGCAGATATGTTCGTGTGTGCCGCAGGACTCGATACTGGGACGCCGCTATTTATATTATATACTGGCGATCTCTTCCAGACATTCACTTCTGCAGGGCTATGCCGATGACACCCAGTACACGTTCAATCCTGCTGAAGTTGATAATGCAAGGCCTGAATAAATGGCTATTTGGATCTTGTAAGGGAGTTTGCAGTTTGCCACAATTTCCATATAAATTTTCCGGCATTTTGTTTTGCTTGGAAGGAATAAGATGTAGCCTAATAGAACCAAGACTTGCAATCAAACTAGATCACAACATCTTTTGAAAAACTTAAAATACTGGAATTAACTCTGAGCAATGATGTGAAATTTCATGAACATACTGCCAGGCTATGTCAGCATATATATTTCTTCTAAAAAAAGTTATATGAGTCATTTATTATATCTTTGTTTTCATATGCTATAATATACACTAGTATTTTAGATTGTTGTGCAAGGAAATGTCTACAAGTAATACAGAATACCTGCTGCAAGTATGTCTTATATCTTCCACATTAGTAATAAATACATCCAAATAGGCTGGCTACGTTTTCCAGGCCTTTTTAATGTTGGAGGAAGGAATACTGTGAGCATATCACATCATAAAACAGTTATGTTTAAGCAGTCTTTCACTTATAACGCTGTATCTACTATGAATATGACATGTCGAGAGATTATTGATCATTTCAGATCTATGCTAGATGCGTCGCGTCGTTCTACTCAAGTATAACCCTACTAAATATTTCATATTATGAGATTGTATTTTGTATTATTGGGTTTTGTGTTGCTAGTGATTCTAGTTTATGTCTTATTTTTAAGAACAATCTTGGGTAATATGGCAGGATAACTTTAGCTAAACTTCGTCAATAGATTGTTATTACTATAGTTCCTGTTCATCATTTTCCATGGGGACAGGCAATATTACTATTATAAACGGTATCATATAAGCAGTATTGAAACTAAGTTGGCGGTGTCTGTATGCGCGTATAGACCTGTCAAGTAAACGTTAAGCAATTAGTTAGTAGTGCCTAATCGTTAAAAATGATGTTAAGTACAGAGGAGAATGACATCTATAGAAAAGAAACTAGTATTAGAAAGTTCATAACGGCTGATTCAAACCACTGCGAGCAACAAAAAATGGCCGCTATCAATTTCTTAATTAATAAATTAGTAAAATTCCCATTGAAAGAGTAAATATAATAAAGAATTGAAATACAGCAAGGATATAGCGATCTACAATGGTTTCTCTTCTACCGATGTCGAATGAACGCTCAAGAAATTCCAATATAAACAATTTCTGATAAATTCCACAACCTTGGAGTCAGCAGAGCCGCGAGAAAAGATATTTGTTAAATTACTGTTTCATAAAATCACAAACGGAATAAATAGTGTGTTTAAAAGCCAAAATTTGGCAGTCGCGTTCACTTCTCAGAATACGTTACGTAACCTTCTGGGGAATCCGAAGGACATATCTCCTCAAAAACCAAGGCCAGGAATTTATGAGATTTCATGCGCCGACTGTGATAAGGTTTATGTTGGACAGACAAGAAGAGCTATAGACGTGTAATAAAGTTTAAATAATATGTTAAAAAATAAAATAATTATAAGTTCAGTACTGTTTATTTCGGGCCATACTGTATATGACAGTAGCAAATTTAATTTTCTAGCAATTAACTTGTCTCAACGTGTACAATAATATCTTAGCGAAGCAGTTTAAAAGCACGGGGTATAATTGCCGTATACCAATGCATCAATAAAATTTTAGGCCTATTAAGAAGAATAGCAAACTCTAAAACCAGTTGCATCAAGAGAAAGCTAATTTATTTTATTTTTGGTCTAACCTTTATTTAAAAATATTTTACGTAATAATTTTAAATATAAAGGGAATGAATTTAAACTTTGAAAAAAAGCAAAAACGTTTTCCACTTTGAAAAGGAAAAAGGCAAAAAGGGATAGTCAACGTAATTAATATTCATTCAGGAAAGTTTTAACACGGACGCGTAAAGCAATTATAAAACACAACTTCAATATACCCAGATTAATAGCCCGTGATAATTTAGAGAAAGTTTTTATGTTCTTAATGAGCAACGAGTGACCGTTCCTTTACTTATTCAGTGTAGGAATACAAATAGTAACGTGAAGCACAATTTGAAATCAGCGACCCGTTAAATGTTCAGGACGCGCCGGCTATCCGGTCTTTGCGAAACAGTGAGCAACATATTCAGGCTAACAAAATATAATTCGTAGTACCACCGTCTCGTAAGGTCGAAGCGAGCCAAACGCTAGCAGAGAACAAAAGCACTAACAACAAGTGTATAACTAATTATACGTGGTAAGGTAAAAACCTTACTTAGTATTTTTTTCTACTACGATTTTTAATTAAAAAACTATGCAATAGAGATTTTATTGCCCAACAGATTACCAGTTACAGGACAAAAACATTTACAAAGTGAGTACATACATACATAAAAAGAAAAAGATAATACAAAAGATATTTAAATTAATAGAAGTTATAATAAGTCATTAATATTATTATGAAAAATATCTTCATAGTGCAGATCAGCGCAGCGGCACATCGTCACTAGTGGCGAGGCTAGCAGCAAGTTGGTCCTAGAACAGGGTAGAGCAAAGGAGAAAGAGGAACGAGAGGAAACCCTAGGAATGCGGAAATCAAAGAGGCAAGAAGAAAAAGGCTATCGATGACTCCGTGAGCTATCTTCCAAATAAAGCGCGCACCATGGCATTCACGACGGTGCTTTAAAGAATCCATCGAATGTCTATCCAATAAGGACGCGTAATCAATCCCCCGCTGCGGATAAACTCCATCCTCTCTAAAGGAGAGGTATATGAGAAAACGACGTTGAATTTTTTCAAGTGATAACTGAAGATAGATATAGTGAGGAGACCACACTTGAGAGGCATACTCCAACTTGCTCACAACGAAGCTAAAATATAATATTTTCAAAAGTTGTATACTTTGAAAAGCTGCACAGGAATGGATGAGAAACCCCAATGTTTTAGATGCTGACAAGCAGAGGCCAGTAACGTGTGATGCAAGCTCATAGATTGATCAAAAAGCACGCCAAGATCCTGTACTGTTTCAATCCTCTGCAATACATCATCATTCAAAAAATACGCGGAAGTAATTGGATAATTCTTTCTAGTATATGAAACAAAGCAACATTTACTAATATTTAATTTTAAATTGTGTTTGGTACACCATTCAGCCATGTAATCGATATTTTTTTGCAAGTTTAAGACGTCACCGAAGTTAGCAATTGAACTATAAATTTTAATATCATCAACGTAAGCCAGAACTGGACAATAAATCATGCTGCAATAAATCGTTAATGTAGAAAACAAAAAGCAAAGGCCCCACGTTGGATCCTTGCGGAATACCACAAGCAGAAGGAATTCGTAAGACCTGAAACCTTTATAATGCACATAGTTAGATCTATTACTCAAATAGGATTCCACAAGTTGCAGGAAAGATGCGGTAAGATCAAAGCAGTTTAATTTTCCAAGTAAAATACCGTGATTAATGCTGTCGAAAGCGCTACTAAAATCAGTGTATACCACATCAACCTGACTCCGCATGTCCAACTCTCCACAAATGAATTGCGAGATATTGACAAGGTTACTAACCTTTGAACGCCAACGAACAAAACCATGCTGATAAGATGAAATAAAAGACTTAAGACGTTCGTAAAGATGATGAAATAAAAAAAATTTAAAAGCTTTGAAGTTGGACAAAATGAATATGGGTCGGTTATTACGAATTTCTGATTTTGAACCCTTTTTAAATATCGGAGAGATTCTAATTTTCTGTCATAATTTTGGGAAACCGATGTTTGTACAAATAGATTAATAATTGCTAAAGGTTTAGAAAGAACCATTCTACCATCTCTTAGGAAAAACGATGGAATCTCAAGAAATATTATTGTCAGGGAATGATGACATGATGTTTATTAGTTCATCGTCGGAAATTAGTGGCAAAGTAATAGGAAAATTATTGCTAATAGTAGTATTTGTAAAAGGTGAACTGTCAAGGTAGGTAGAACAAAATTTATCCGCAAACGCATTAACAATATTTTGAGGAGTGTCAACCGCAATCCCATTGTAAGTCAGTGCACTAGGTATTCTGGAATAGCCTTGTTTATTTCGAATATATCGAAATATTTGTTTGGGTTAACGCGCAATGGATGTTTGAACATATTCCAAGTGGGTATTATTAGCAACTGAAATTTGTTTACAGAGAGTATATTTTATAGTTCTAGCTTTTCGAATAAAATTTTTATAACCACCAGATATTATTTCCTGAAGACCTTCTTATGACATGATATATCGAAGGACGCTAGTTCAAAAGAATCAACAGAATCAATTCCTTAATAAAATATACTAACTCAAATAAATACCCCAAAATATGTATGTATATTGCAATGCTATAAATTGGTAATTACATTAATAATGAGTTTCAATAATAATAATAAATTTGGATCCTTTTTATTTATGTTAAGTTGACACATGCCGGACAACTTCTGTGTGACAATTAACCGACACTCGCTAATTTAATTATAATGACTTAATCAAGAAATTGTAAGCTTTTTAAATAATATCCAAAAACCAAAAGATGTATTTAAAAATATAATTTGCAAATATTACTATAGCAATAATATGAACATATAATTTTAAGGAATAAATAGATTTATCAAATACCTTATCTAATACCCTTTGTATGTGTGTGTGACGTGTACCACCCTGTTCTGTCTTCTCTCGTCTTGCCGTTACTAGTTCCAACTCCCCCCAAATCTTTCTCACTACACTTTTCCAATCACCCCTTCTTTTGCACTTGTTTTCTTAATATACTTTTTTTTAAATTCCTCTCACAGATTTTTCTGACTTTTTTCACTTTTCAATTTGTTTATTCTTATATAATTCGTTGCTCGCGTTGACATTTCAAATATCCCTGTCATCATTATCACGGCAAGCTATTATATTATGCTAATTGCTATGTTGTCGGTTTCCAAACTATACTAACAGCATAAGGCCGTCCCCATCGTACTGCGGACACTATGGTGGCAACTTGAGCTCGGTTATTTCCACTGGCGCGTCGTTATTCGTCTGGTGGATCCACGATGTAGTGTATGAAATTTCTACAAACTCTTCTGTTATGTGGTGTTGTAATTGTATTATGTAATTTAGATATAAAACAATTTGATGGTAGCAAGATGCTATTGATCGTGGAAATATATGTACCTTAAAGGATGTATTACACCTATTGTTTATAGTAAGGGATACATAATACTAGAGTTCTATTTCCTAACGGAGCTTCTACTCAACAACTAACTGTTGGTCAGCTAACTGGAGCAAATTTAATTAAAATAAACCTTATTTGAGTTTACTGTAGCGTCCTTGTTATTGAATTGTGCCTGTAATTAAGCTTGCGCGTAGTATACACAGGCTCGTTCTTGTAGCATCTGCTCACTCTCATCACTTCACCTCAAAACTGATAATCTTGTTTGAGATACGCAAGGGTTGAATAATTTAATTACCCTTTTCTCGGGAACAATTCGAGTGTCAGGAATATATTCAAGTTGACAGTTTAAAGTAATTACAAGCACGTATATTGTGTATGCTATTTTTATAAACATGAATTAACTCAGTTATTACGAAACGGTGAATTAAAGACCGTACGCTACAAAGGAAACTACAAAAATCCTCTGTTGTGTTGACGTTTAGAGTTTATTATTATGTCCGCAAAAAGAGGCTTTAGCGATGAAGAACTTCGACACATACTTGAAAGCGAAGACGAATACGTGCCATCCGAGTTTGCAGATTCCAGTGATTCCGAAGATGAGGATTTTGGAATTGAGGAGCAGGAAATAGAAATAGAAAATGACCAAAGTAACATACCAACACCCGAATCTAGCAAATAATCCCCTAAAAGAGACGGTCCAATTTTTGAGTGGGTATTTGGTAATAACTTTGTTTCTCCTGATATAAATTTTGATAATTCAAACTCTGGAGTAAACCAAAATCTAGGACTGCAAGAAGATTCACGCGAACTTGATTACATTCTATACTTTTTTGATGAAAATTTGATGTCTATCATCACGGCCCAAATAAATAGTTTTGCAACAAACCTACAAAACAAATTGGTATTATATAATAAATGGACTGACAAAAACAACTCGGAGATGTATGTTTTGTTCGGTATATGCACTCCTATGGGCATTGTTCAAATATCAAAACTGACTGATTACTGGACAACAAACCCACAAGTGAAAACACCGTTTTTTCGTAAAATTTGCTCTCGTAACACTTTTCAGCAAATTTTTCGATGATTGCATTTTGTGGATAACAACAATGTACCTAGATCAAAAGGAGTCTTTACGAAAAATCCGACCACTCATAGATACACTGAGAGCAAAGTTCAAAGAAGCATTGTATCCTTTCCAAAATTTGGTCATTGCTGAGAGTCTAATACTCTATAAAGGTCGACTTGCTTTCAAGCAATTTATTCCAACAAAACGAAATCGATTGGGAAAGCTTTTTGAAATTTGCGATGGTGAGACTGGATTTGTGCTAGATTATATCGTTTACACGGGCAGGAGCACAAATATTGTGCGTACTAACAACCTAGAGGTGAGCGGCGATATCGTAAACAATCTAATGGGACCATACCTACTATGACAAAAATCACATCTTATTTATCGACAGTTGGTGTAGAAGTAAAACACTGCTCGAGCATTTGTTGCAAAAGAAAACAGATGGATGCGGGATCGTACGCGCAAATCGTACTGGTATGCCACAATTTTGAAACGTTCAAAAAGGAAGATGGGTATCTGCACACACGAACCAATTACTTGCAGTCAAATGGTGCGACCGAAGAATAGTTCACTAGCTTAGTTCCGTTTTCTAGGCTGCAGAAAAACACACCGGAAAAATCAACCGCAAAATTGGAGAGTCAATTATAAAACCCCATCTTGTGCTGGAATACAATCAAAATATGGGTGTCATTGACAGAGCAGACATACAAATTAGTTTCGTAGAAACCGCACGAAAAACGTTGAAGTGGCACAAAACACTTTCTTTCATGTTATGGGCCCTGTGCGTTATAACTCTTTTGTGATGTACCAAGTTAAATCAAACAAAAACACCTTCTCTAGAAGACTTCAAATTAGCCGTTGTCAATCAAATTTTAGAAAGATTTGGCCAAATACCAAAAAGCAAAGTAAAACCACCAACAGTCGACAATCCGCTGAAACTAACACAAAGGCATTTTTCTTCTTTCATTCCGGAAACTACAGGAATAGGGAAAAGGGCGCAAAGAAGGTGTCATGTCTGCAGTAACACACTGCTGAAAAAACGTCAAAGGTGAGATGTGAGATATATGTGCAAAGAATGTGATGTTGCACTATGTGTAGTACCATTCCACACAAAAGCAAAGTATTGAAATAGGTATACTTTTTCTTATATTTTTAGCTTGTTCACTCTATCAAATATGTTTAGGTTTTTTGTTATTTTATGAACTTATTTCTTGTTTTGGAGTTTTTTTCAAATATTATATGTGTCCGCAAATAAAAATTTTGTTTATTTCTTGCAATAAAAAGCAGTTTTATTTTCAAATCTTACAAAACATTGAAGACGTATATATACGGCAACAAGTGGACATTGTAATACGCGTTCAGTGCAAGTTTGAACTCGATCAAGTCATTTGGTTGTCCGTTGTCATTTTTTTCCATGAGCCCGGTTTTCGTAGTGCGTTCTATAAATGAAAGACATTAATTTCATGCAACGGCGTGCTATCATGTTTTGCTTCAGACTTGGGCAAAGTGCAACAGAAACTTTTGCAAAACTACAGCAGGGCTACGGAGACAGTGTTTCGTCAAAAGCCTAGGTTTTTCGGTGGTTTAAGGTATTTTCAGAAGGAAGAGAGTCGATAGGAGATGAGCCAGGCAGCGGAAGGCCTTCAACTGCAAGAACCGAAGGCAATGTCGACAAAATTCGCGATCTTGTGCGTTCAGATGGTCGATTGGCGATCAGAATGACTGAGGAACAGTTGAATTTGTCTCACGCCACCGTTCATCAAGTGTCAACGATTGGACCCTGCATCATGATAATCCTTATTCACCTGACTTGAGTACTTGTGACTTGTTCATCTTCCCAAGATTGAATATTCATCTGGAGGGACATCATTTTGGGACACTCGGAAACATTCAAACGGCTGTAACCGACCAGCTAAAGGCGATTCCAATATCCGAGTTTCAGCACTGCTATGAGGAATTGAAGAACCGTCTCCAACACTATGTGGCTTCCCCAGGGAGTTACTTTGAGGGAGACAAGGTGCAACTGTAATTATGTTTAAATAAAAATATTTAAAAATATCAGTCTCATTACTTAATTTACACACCTCGTATGTCAAATGTAGTTCAGATTTGTAACTTAATTTACTGCTTGTGCCGTATGTTTGGTACTTAAAAAAAGCAATTTACCAAAAAGTAAAGATATTGACTCAAAACTCAACACTTGCAATAGCCGGTAAGTAAGATTAGATTACGTATGTATACATTTAACGTAAAGAAGAGATTATTTATCAATATGTAAACTAAGATCTGCAGATATCGTTAACGGTAATGATAATAAATGTCCCAATGCATAATCGAATTCTATTTAGTAATATTTTCTGAGAGGAGTAGAACCGAATCTCCCAGCTCATTTAGAAAACTTGAATATTACACAGCCCCTACAATTATGGATTAAATCACAATAGAATTACATTATATCAAAGCAAGCAAAAAAGTGCATTGCATAAGTATGTCATTAACTACGATTTTGTTTGCATAATAGCTGGACGTCAAATCCAGACAACTGGCTGGTAAAAAACGAAACAGGCGACCCGCTCCTTTGCGGAAACGTGACGGGATCGAGGCATTGTCCTTCCTCCCACACGTGCATCTGTATAGGAGAGAACCCCAATCACGGATTCACGAGCTTCGACAACTTCTTGTGGTCCATGCTCACTACCTTCCAGCTCATCACATTAGATTATTGGGAAAACGTGTACAATATGGTAAGTATCGGTAAATAATTCATCGCTTTCTTTCTATCTCGTTATTTTGTGCGTCGATTTGACAATCGTCTAACTACGTACAACACGCCAAGTAGAAAAAGATCGTGCTTCATGATAGCTTCTTCCTGTTGCAGGTTTTATCGTCTTGCGGGCCGATAAGTGTGTCATTTTTTACCGTCGTTGTTTTTTTCGGTTCGTTCTATCTTATCAATCTCATGTTGGCGGTGGTAGCGTTAAGTTACGAGGAGGAAGCGGAAATAACTCAGGAGGTGAGTCATTATTTTGGCGGCGCAAGTATGCGGAAATAAACAGATATATTTAACAAATGTCGCTTATACCTACACTAAATACCTTTCATTCTTCCTATGATACTGGACACTCAAGTGCTGATACATCCATTAAAAAGAAAAATTTAAAAATTCAAAGAATTTTCCGGTAATATTTCCGTAGCTTGCGACTGATTGGAGAACTTCCCATATCAAGCTCTAGACGCAATTGTATTGTAAACATACTTTTTTTTTAATTTATTTTTATATGTATTTGTAATACAAACATTAATAATACAGATGATGTCATTAAAAGGATTTGGCATGTAGTATATGTACAATAGTCAAGTCAAAAAGAAGGTAAAGATAAAATAGTAAATATAAAAATACACAAAATAAAATAAGTAAGTAAACTAATGTATACAAACAAGCGAACA
>JARFOC010031825.1:0-29318 GCA_031763485.1 Osmoderma eremita
TTAATAAAGGGCGAAGCAGTAACATATCCGGATTTCAAGGCATCATACTTAAAGTGATGAAACTGTGATACTGAAAATGTTTTTCATTTCGTAACATCTTTTGTTTGTCTCTACAGAAACAATATTCTTCTTATAAAATCTAGTCCACTAGTTTTTGAAATCCAAGATATCACTGTGAATTTTCTACTTGCACTGAATGTGATTATCAGGTTGGTGAACTTATACACAGAAAAAAATTCTGCCGTAATGCCTCAAATATTTTTTCACAGTGCCAAAATTCCTATCACACAACGAAAACGAATGGCCTCTAATGGGATAAATAAGTTCAACTTTTTTAAATCTTGTCTCAATTAGGGCCATACACATCCTAACCACTGTAGAATGAATGAAACCACGTGACCTTGTTTCTACATAAGTTGTTGAAAAGGGTCAAGCGACCTCGCTTACCTCCTACAGTATTCGCGGCCGCCCGTGTAGTATTTATTTCCATATAACGCATCGGCGTTTGCATCCTTTCAACTACAAACGACGCCGATAGAGAAGGAAAACAAAATTCTTGCAATAACTCGAAACACTAGAAAATGGTGCTTGACCCCTTTCAGCAATAAACGATTCAATTGAACGATGTCTCCCTCAAAATAACTCCCTTGGGAAACCACACGGCGTTGGAGACGGTTCTTCCATTCCTCATAGCAGTGCTGGAACCCGGATATTGGAATCGTCTTTAGCTGGTCGGTTACAGCCGTTTGAATGTTCTCGAGTGTCCCGAAATGATGGCCCTTCACATGAATTTTCAATCTTGGGAAGAAGAAAAAGTCACAAGGACTCAAGTCAGGGGAATAAGGAGGCTGAGGAGCCACAGAAAGATTTTTATTGGCCAAAAAGCCATTTATGGAAATTGCATTGTGACAAGGCGCATTGTCATGATGCAGGATCCAATCGTTCTTGATGTTTGATCTCACACGCATGACCCTTTTTCGGAGTCATTCGAGAACCTCTCGGTAAAAATGTTGATTAACTCTCTGACCTTGAGGCACAAACTCTTTGTGAACGATTCCCTGGCTATCAAAGAAACAAATCAGCATGCTCTTGATCTTTGATTTGCTCATTCTTGCTTTCTTGGGCTTTGGAGAGCCTGAAGTGTGCCATTCCATGCTCTGGCGTTTTGTTTTCGGGTCATACTCTCGTCACCAGTAATGACACGTTCCAAAAAAATATTCATTATTTTCAATCGATTCCAAAAAATCAAGACACCTTTTTCTCCTGGGGTCCTTTTTCGAGCAGATCTTTCTCATTCCCAATTCATTGGTCAAAACTTGATGAACGTTGGTGTGAGACAAGTTCAACTGTTCCCCGATCTTTCTAACCGTCAAGCGGCGATCTGAACACACAAGATTGCGGATTTTTTCGACATTGCCACCGCTTGCAGTTGTAGGCTTTCCGCTGCGTGGCTCATCTTCCATCGACTCTTCCTTCTGAAAATGCCTTAAACCACTGAAAAACCTGGGCTTTTGACAAAACATCGTCTCTGTAGGCCTGCTGAAGTTTTGGAAAAGTTTCTGTTGCACTGTTCCCAAGTCTGAAGCAAAAACTGATAACACACCGTGGCTCGATATTATTGTCTTTCATTTGTAGAACGCACTATGAAAACCGGGTTCACGCAAAACAACGACAATGGACAACCGAATGACTTGATCGAGTTCAAAGTTGCACTGAACGCGTATTACAATGCCCAAGTGTCGCCTCTCCATGTCCCGTGCTTCCCATGTTGCCATATCAAACGCTACGTCGTCAGTCTCATTACTTAATTTACACACCTCGTATGTCCTTATACATGTAAATACTCCAACGCCAGTCTTCCTGAAATTCGAAGGATTACTACAACATGCAGTGTGTCTAGGGATTTCTGCAATAGTTTAGGGACATGATTTTGATATATTTTTCATTGATGCTTTTATTTAAAGTGTTTCTTTTATTAAAAAAATGGAGACATAATTAAATTGGTGTTGCACATACGAAGAATTTGATTAGTTGTAATGTGGAAAGAGTTATTCAATATAACCTCCACCTCTACGCACTTCTTTACCCTGTACCTAATTTCCCTGCATGCGTTTCCCACGTCCCAATTTCGATTTCACTAATTACCGACCGTATTTTTTCTTTTAAAATTTCTAAGTTTGTTCCAAAGTCATACATGTTTTGATTTATGTATCCCAAAAGTGTTAGATCTGGTGAGCTAGCAGGCCAATGTGGTAGTCCAAAACATCCGACTCTCCTTACGGAAAAATGGTCAAGCAAATCTTTAATTAAATTTGTGAAGTGTGCACATCTTCTTGTTTTCTTTTTGTTGGATGGTGATCCTTTATGCTGTAATCAGTATGATAGTGTGAGACTCCCAGTCGTCTTGTGTAAATACTAACTCACAAGAACCACCTCATGGTACATTCATGGAACCATCTATTCGACATCTCCGTCATGAATGCACTGAGTAGCTGTCTTTCATCTCATCCAATCTCCCCCCCCCCCTCAATTCAATCTTACGCTCCTATTTTCTCTTTTGTTCTCATTATTACTATGATGAGATAAGTGATATGATCTCGTAGCGGGCTCCATTTTTCCCGAGATCGCAGCATGCAGTCTAACTTGTCTTCCTAGTTTGTTTCCTTTGCGTTTGTTCTCTCATCAGTTCCCAGCGATTGCATAAAACGCTTGTATGTTCCAGGGTATCCACATTGACACAGTATGTGCCCTTACCGCCGTCTGATTCCTCTATCCTCTTTATATATCCGTGTCCGATAAGGATCTCTGCGATATAGAATTCCACACTTCCATGTCCACATTTTATCCACTTCAGGTCTGGTATTAGCTGCTTTGTCCATTGCTCTTTGAATGTGTTATGACTGTTGATGTTTCATTTCCTCGACTATCCCGGTTTTCCTCTCTTCACATATGTTTCCCCTTTCCAGTGTCATCAAAAGGATAGGCAGCGGAGACTCACTGTGTAGGTGATTGAATCACCTACCACCGTAGAAACGGTTTTATATGCTGACGCTACCCTAATCAATATTTTTCGTTGTCTTTTTCTTTAGGAGTCGATTCTTTTGTTCTTCATTGTGTGCTTCCTTATCGGTGCTCCATAAAGTAATGTGGAGTGCATCTTCCTCGTAAAAAAAAAATGTGGTGGAAAGTCGATTGTTCATAACATTTCCTCCAGCCCACGAGCAAAATTCTAGTCTGAACGCATAATCTTCATAATCCAAGGAAGACCAAGTTCTGCAGCTCTTACGCGAGATAATTTAAGATTTTCATGTTTTAATATCAGAGCCAGCAAAGTTACCGCATCATTCTCATTGTATTGTTTTCATCCTTCTAGTTACAGAACCAGTTTTTTTTCATTCAATTTTTGAACTATGATTTTTAACGTATTAATTGTAACATGAATGCAAAGGTGTTTTACAGTAGATTTATCAATAGTACATAATTTTCCCAATTCCATAATTTTACCTGCTGCTATGTTATGTACAGAGGTAAAAATAGAGTAAATGGATCTGGGGTGGGGAGGGTGGCAAAGGTCACACCCCCTTAGGCCACCCACATTGACCCCATTGTCGTACCTCCTCCGTGTGTATTGTGTGTATATGTGTCTATGGCTTGTTACTGCCTCTTCTCGTCGTAAGAGGCCAGCCGTGTTGCAACCGACTTAAAAATCGAACGCCGTACGGAGATTCGAACCGCCGACATCCCCCAAGGATGCCTAGCGCTCTTACCCTCGTGCCATTCCGGTGTTATTTGCAGATATATTAAGAATTTAGTCACAACTATATTTATTCTCTTGGATTTTGATGTTTTTTAGGGTAACCAAGAATATTACTTTAAAAAACAACACCCACGAGAATTCCTAGACGTGCTAAGAAATATTTTCTAATTTCTGAAATAAATATTTTTAAAAAACAACTTGTACGAACGATATTTAAACCTGGTTATTTAATTTTAGGTACTCCCGACTATGTGGCTCCAGAGGTAGTTAGCTACGAACCTATCAGTCTCGCGACAGATATTTGGTCTGTAGGAGTTCTAGCGTACGTTCTCCTATCTGGATACACGCCTTTCGGAGCGGACACAAAAGAACAAACCTCGCTAAACATATCAAAAGGAATAGTAACATTTGAATCAGAAGACTTCGAGGACGTATCCAGCGTAGCCTTAGATTTTATTAAGTCGATTCTTGTATTAAATCCAAAGTAAGTACTAAACCACATGCCCAAAAAGAACATACTATAGTCTGTTGGCATCCTAAATAACAATGCAGGCTCTTACGGGACTATTTGTATCCCTTTCTGATTGCATCATTATCATATATAACTATCTCACTTACTACTATTGCCTAATGTTTCCTAATATTTTCAAACAATTTGAATAGGGTAAATTTAACTACATCATATCTTGTGCATGGCGTCAGTATCCATTCTGTTATCTGTTTATTTTTATGGTATTAAGATTTACTTCTGTAATTATTCTTTTTAAAGTTTTATTATAATAAAATCTGCTTTGACAATTACTTAAATTCACTTTTTAAACATTGAAGAATAACAACAAGTATCTATACAGTTTATAGTTTATGTTGTGATCGAATGTTATTCATGTATTTACCACAAGATGCGACAACCAAAGAAATGATACATACACTAGCAAGCAAGTGGCTGGGACATTTCGCAATAAGTTCAACGACGCATTCGCAATGAAAGTGGGTTTAGCGTTCGGAGAGACGCTGATGACGCCTGGTAGGCAGAAACTCCAGTCCGTCTTTAATGCTTGTAGTGTAGCTATAATGACATTTTTTACGGTTAGTTAATAATATTCGTTAATAAATTTCATATGCTATTTTTTTCCAATTGATATTACATCATCACAGAATAACAGGATGGACACAATTGACATATCTATTGTTTTCCGAGGGTATCGTTGCATTGACCTTCAACCCGGCCGACATGTTCTAAAGGTGTATTTGAGGGAAATTTAAAATAAAAATTTTTACAAAAAATGTGCATCTATGATATATGATGTCCTGTTTTAATGTTCTTATATTATTATAATAGTAGATTATAATGAATTAATGTAAACAGAAACACCAATAACTTATTTAAATATGTTTAATGATCATAAATTTAACATTTTTACTTTTTCCAACGGTTGAAATATTTCTATTTAAATATTTTAGAACATAAGATATTCTTAATCTTACAAAAAGATTTATCAAATAATTATGTGGAAACTATTCGCATGGTGTATCATATGCTATGTTTTCAATTAATTTTTTTTATAAATGCTCCTGGATGTAATTGTATGCAGGCTTCCTCAATGTTTGCAATGAATATTGGTTCTGGTAGACCTACAGCAAGATCAAGTCATTATTTTTAAAATTTTTATTATATGAGATATCTTTATTAAATAAGAATAAACTCGGTCTGATGTAGGGCTACCCGTACCTGACATGAGGTCATCTGCATCGAAGATAGTTGGAATGGCATGGGGCTGTAGTCTATTTTTTAAGTCATTTTTGCTTCAAAATGTTTTCCACATACGTATGTAATTATCCATAATTTTGTTATATCGCTCTCAAGAAGATCTCACCTTCGATAATTTTCTATCCATACTAAAGCTCTAAAATTAGGTCGTCCTTTTAATATATATATCTACAAGCATTATTATACAACTTACCTTTTGTGAATCTTTAGGAAATCTTTAGGGTGTTTTGCTTTCCTCGTAATTCTAATAATATCACTACACTAACTAAAACTATTCGAAAATTTGTCTTTAAACTAAGGATAGATGCACTAAAAATAAGTATAACACTATAAAATTGTTTTAAAATTAACCTCAATATAAAATAACTACGATTTTTGGCCTGCTGGACAAGATTTGTTAGTAAACAATACATTTTCTAAGAATGGCCGATGGGAGTCTGCGCAAAAATTCCAAGATCTCTTATTTTTCAACTTTGTCCAATCTGTTATTCTGTGACATTACTGTCCTATGTATCGATAAATGAAGTACTCTTATAGTCAGACTAATTCCTTTACTAAGTTTCTTTAAACCGACCAATCATCATCGGGTTACAGGCGTAATTGCGTTAGTAGTAGGGATCCAATTGGTCTTATTTCTACTGAAAATTTTCTTAAACATATCAATGCATTTTTTTGACTTGGTGCCTGAAACAATTGTAACTTGAAAAATGTAACATCCATAAGAATACTAAGAATAATGTTAAATTTGCTATTCCTTTTTTGCAGACAAAGGCCTACAGTGCAGCAATTATTGCAGCATTCTTGGATTAATCCGCAAAGTCATATTTTGCCGAGCCTGTCACTGATGCCTAGCTCTGACGTCATCAACGTAACGCCGAAATCGACTCCGATAAACCAGCGCAAGTCACTGCCCTGCCTCCCGGAAATTCCCTCCTCGAACAACACGAGAACTACATTCAACAGTGAAAACCTGAACGGTAGTTATGCAGATACAACACCTGTCCGTACATACACCATGTCCGCGAATTGTCTCTGTCCACAATGCGGCGCAACGTGTCGTAATATGCCTCATACCCCAGTCTCCAAGACGCCCATAACTATTGATCGCGGCATACTGTGTTAGCCCATGCATTTGTGCCGTCTTTTGTAAGAGTCTGGTGGAAAAGAGTAATTAATATATTTAAACAAAAAATGGGGCCGAAGTTTGAGCAAAACCTTACTATAAAATTTAATTGGAAAACTTCTCAAATTTCTGCCCTGTACAATCGCCTTAAACTGTACAAGTGTATAGGTTAATTGTGTATGTATGTATTTGTATGGATGTATGTATATTATTTTTTCAAAATCTCTAATTTGAATTTGCTCTGGTCTATTTTCTCTATTCAACCATTTTGGTAACTTCTTCGAACAACCACATAATTTATTCGTTTATTATTTGATTATTTTTCTGTATGATCTGCGTGTTGTAACACCCAAAGAGTACAATACGGATCAATCAGATTAAAATTCTGCAGTACTACACATTTCAGAAGCGAGTTACTCGAAAAGATTTTTATCATTTCTTTTTTTATTTCATAAATATTTAGTTTGTAAAAGCTTAAGTAAAGCTATTCAAACTATAATTTATTAGGAAAGACATTGATTTGTCCTCTTTTTTGATTGTCGTAAATATTATTTAACAACAAAATTCATTTTTTTAATTGCAGCATTTTATCATAAGACACGGACAGACAATTAAAATTGACGGACAGAAAAAAATCATCAAAATTGTTGAAATATTTATTAGAAATAGAACTAGTCAACAATTTTAAAATATCTACTGTACATGAAAATTTTAAAGCGTAATAGCAGAATGCAAGCCTGGGCAAAGTAGCATGTGCCTTTTATGATGACATTGTCTGCATTATCAAAATTCGTTTAGCAAATAAATTCATCGTTTTCATACTAGCTTTATACAATTTCTAACACATACCAAAATTATCTCTAGAAATTAACGCTCATGTTAAAAGCTTGAAACTTTTTTACATTCGTAATACCAGTTTTCCATTTTATAATAAACCATGGAATTTGATGGTTTCATCGGACTAATTTTTGTTTTAAACATTCGCCTACTTAATATTATGCATAGAAAAAAAAAGACGGTCAATAATAAATTGGAACTATCTGCAATAATAGTACTTATCTAAAATGTCATCATACACGATTACCTGAAAACGAATTATTGTGATGATTTAAAAATGCTAACAGCTATCTCATAACTAGGTAAATATATAAATTTTTCGTACGAGGGAATTTTTGGGGCTGTGGTTAATAGAAAGAATTTATTTTAATTTTATTTATGTTTCAATCCAAATGAAGGAAAATTGCATATATGTGTATCTTTCCATTTTGTGCCCAGTTGTTGTTGTTTTGTTTTCGTATCGTTTTTTAATATTCTATTTGACGATAGATAAAATAATTTTAAGTGTCAAATGGAGTATTGATTCATTCATCTCATAATGTATTATTGTATATTTTTTTTGACATAAGTATTTAATTTTAATTATTATTGTTTCCACACGAATGTCTCCCAAGTTTAAATTACTTCTAATGAACGCGAACCTACCGCGAAGAAGCATATCGACGATTTTCTGAGAGACCGATAGTACACCTATCTATCATTTTCTGTAGGGAGGCATTTTAGGTATCATTTTTATTGTACTTCTTTTTTGTTTGTTGTAGGCATAGTGGCTCTGTTGTCATGTGGATTAAATACATTTCTGTACTACCACTTGTATAATTTTGCGCTGTGTTTGCATTACATTAATACAGTTAAATAAATGAAGTAAATACACTCTGTGTTTCATTCTACATCTGTGTTGTCGAGCTTGGAGTAGTAGGTACGCTTTATTAATCCGTTAGCTATATTTTCACTAATTTAGCAAATTATTGATATTAGGTTTAAACACAGGGTGACGCATTAGTGTGGCTCGTTATATCCGTTATCATATAAGATATTAAAAAAAAAGTTATTTACGAAAATTGCAGACAGTCTTAAACGTAACATTTTAAAATTAGTTTTGGCTCACCCTGTATTCCGTTTTGATATTTTTGAAAAAGTATCATTTTGCCATAAAAGTGAGCCAATAAAAATCAATGCTTGTAAAAGAAAAATTTCAGACTGTGTCATTTGCAGTACACAAGACCTCACAGTGATTGGAATATAAAATTGATCATAACTTCTGAAACACGCTGTACAATGCAATGAAATTATATATTAACTTAATGAACTTAATCTAAATCTGAAATAATATATAGGGTGTTTCATATGTTTGGTTCACCCTGGTGATATGGAACAACCTGTGTATATGAAAATAATTTTGAAATGTTAAGTTTAAGACTCTCTACAATTTTCGTAAATAACTTTTTTTTTATATCTTATATGATACTGGATATATCGAGCTTTGCCACACTAATGCGTCACCCTGTATAATGAAAATGGTGGGCCAGTTCGAAAAAGTGTAATAAAACTTCAACCGAACGCGCTGTTTATCTGACTGTATTTGTCAACATTATTTTAACATCCACTTTATTATTGAGTGCTGTAACAAGCCACAGCTACTCAGAACCTTTATAAAATGTTGTGAAGTATATGTAGTACTCGTATGTACTATCTTTGTATATGGTACTATCCATGATCTCCATTGGCCAATGAATCTTACAGTAGATGTTATAACACGTCTTTTGTGACTTGGACGTACTATCTTGGACAGCCAGAATGTCACCTGTATGTTACAGCCTAAGCCTAGTACTGGCGCTCGGATATACTCGGTTGAAGCAAGTGATTGACTTCTTCCCCCCTCCCCCCGCCCCCTTCAATTGGCCCGGATTATTTTACGTTTCGTTTTCCACCCTTTTAATTTATTTTACTAAATTAATAGTAATGTTAATATTGAATGGTACTTCAATCCTCATTGAATTGATGAGGTTCTAATGGCTTGTAGCATTCGTTTCCCTTCCGTTTCATAACAATTGCGGCATTTTCATATTTGTACAAAACCCATTTCTGCTCAATATATATATATATATATTTTTACATTTGTCGTTGCTTTATCCCCGGCACTGTGCAATTATGGAAGTTTGTATTATTGACCACAGTTCTTTTGTCATCTTCCACTTTATTCAGTTGTAATGTGTCGATCCTCGTCCCATCCTCTCTGTTTACAGCATACATTTTGTGTTTACATAATATATCGGTTTCCTACTCGTTTGCCATTTTGTTGATACAAGTAGATATGTATGTCTTACATAAATATTCGGTTACACCTTGGTTAGATGCTTTAAATCCAAGAATTGGGGAAAATTGTTTACGTTATCGCTTAATGAGTACGGCGATTGTTTATGTTAGGGTGTGGTATGCAAACATCACGTGCACGGGTCTCCCCCACCTCCCACTCCTCTTTCTCTCTCTAACATATAGGCTCGTGAACACCCACGTCTGTGTGTGAGTGAGCCATGTTGTGACCTTGAAAGTGAGCTGGTACCCGCATAGTATACCTACTCAACTATTATCATTGTTCGCCTGAGTTCGAAGGTGGTGCTAGTTGTCTAAGCATTTGTTACTTTCCAGTTTTATTTTGTTTATTAACTAAACCTCAAATAATACAGATGTATACCATCATCTTTCAACTTAACGAAGTATTAAACAACTATATATGTATATCAGTATAAAAATTAATACATATTATTTCATTACATTTCTTTCTTGCGCTCTAGACAATTCCGTAAATGCCTATTTCATAAATAATATTAAAATCAATTGCAATGATAAATATACATTAAAATGTATAATATCAGAAGTTCACACTCGTTCGGTAATCGGTTTGCGTGTCTTAATTTATCATTGTTACTAACAGTAGTAATAGTAAGTAATAAGAATAATAGTGCTTTTGTTTCCTGTAATATTGTGATTTGATAGTTACAACGTAAGTCAACACTATATCTACTGCATTCAGTAATTTTTCTAATCTCAAAGTTTATTACTTGAGAAAGACCAGTGAATGCAGGTAGTGGCTGAAACGGAATGTAAATATGTGATGGACATGAAAGAGAGGTGACATCCTGCTGTCCAAGATAGTACATATATAGGTTTATCTCAATTGCCTTTCGAATAAAGCAATTTAAATGTCCTGTGGATATCTATTACGTGTCGTACGGCTATATCTTTGAAATTTTTGTTTTTTGCACAAAACAAATCAATTGTTAATTAATAATTTAATCCATTTGGAAAATGTATCACGATAAACAATCAATTTGTCTTTCATTTGGACAAAATGAAAGCCAAATTCATATAAACACTTATTCATACTATTTATATGCTGGCAAGTAAAATTAATTTCAGTGTATCTAAGTTCTAAGCTCGCGTAAATTGATTGGCCTGTGGATAAATGATCATGATTAGTAGGATTGTAAATAATCGTTTATGCAGTACGTACAACATAAAAGGCATCTGTACAGCCCAACTGTGTTATCTACAAACAGGTAAATACTCAATTGTTTTTTTAGGGAATTGTAGCACATTATAGCCTGTGTAACAAACCTTGACGGGGGATAATATGATCCACAACATGCCGAAAAGTCTTAATGAGCGTGGGTTCGAAAATGGACGGTTTCGGAGGATGTTGTTTGTCGATAAATTACATTGTTTGTTTGTTTGTACATAATAAAAAAAGCGGTGTATACGCAAAATACATCGTATCTACTAGAACGTCCATTTGCATACGCATATTGATAACCTATATCTGCATATTTTGGTCCATACTATCACCCCTCAAAGTTTGGGACACATTTTTTAACACCCTGTACACTAACCGTAAAAAGGATCGCACAAATTTTGTATTGCCGCTTTTTAATAACTGATTTGTTTAATGCTTGTTTAGAAAGGAATTAGCACTTCATGGATATACTTAGCGATTTACTATAATCCAAAAAGCGCTATTTTGCGAAAAAGTTACCAATTGTTCGACAAAATAGATGAATAAAAAGAAATAAAAGTAAGAAATCGACATAAATACTAATTTTTGGTGAATGCCTTAAAATCAATATTCTTTAATCATTGAAATCATACATCTCTCCCAAGAAAAGGTTGCAGGTATACTTAACTATAAATAGTTTGCGTGGTGAAAATTATGTGCATATGTAAGGCTTTCTGGCTCAGCTATCTGTGCTAATTAGAAGTTAAGCTATGCCGATACCAGTTCACTTTCAAGGTCACAACATGGTTCATCCTGTACACAGACATGGGTGTTTACGAGCTCAGCCTGTGTGTTGAGAGAAGACTGAGAGTGAGATGAGGAGATCCGAGCACGTAGTATTTGCATACCACACCCTAACATAAACAATCCTTAAACGATAACGTAAACAATTTTCAGCAGGTCTTGGAATTAAAGGCTCTAACCAAGATGTAACATGAAATGATAGCGAGGTCAATGTCATTTCTGCATTTTTATAATGCCACCCGCATTGATATTGTTAGCAATGTATCCGTTTTAATGTTGAGATAAAATTGTTTACGTTATCAATGCGTGCAGAAATGAAATTGATTTTGTGAGCTGGTATCGGCATAGCTTAACTACTCTAAGTATCTGTATCTATAAATTTTAAAAATATATCTGTTCAGTGCTAATTTGGTTTATAGACGAGCATAAATTATTCTCATACAAAAATGAGCTAATTAATGTTTATTTTTGAAGTAAAATTGTTTTTGTACGCTTCGCAAAAAAATTCATTTCCCAGCTTTTAGTTTGAATGTGCTACTCATAAAGACTTTGCTATATATAACTTTAAGCTTATTAGTCTACGTATAAAATTTAAATTTGAAAACGTATCTTGGATTGTTACAATTACTTTCGCATTCATACCTTAAATGTATCGCAGTTATATTTGCATCATTCAAAAATTATGCATTCGATTTTTATTTTAGTGTAGTATTCCTGTACCACTATTTTATTTAATTATTTTTGCCAATAGAAATGTTTTCTTGGAAGGTTATTTACTATGCATATTACTTTCAGATGGCGAGGTCGAAATTGCACAAGAAAAGGGGCCATGTTCAATCAAAAATCAAATTAAAATAATTAATGAAAATAGTCCAGTAGCTGACAACCAAAATGACGAACTCAACAATAAACGGCATAGTAATGAAAGTCAAGAAGTCGTAAGCAATTCTCAAATTTTGCATGACTTACTTCCTCAACAAAGCAATGGATTTTCACCTACCGAAAATAAAATCGTTGAAAATGGAACCGCTCCGGCAAATTACAGTCAAAGTGCGGAAGTCGATAAAACTCGCACTATAAATGAAGCTCAAGCAGCCATAAATGCCTGTCAACATGTAGATAATTACCTTCCTCATATGACGCCAAACCAAAATGTGGAAAGAGTTTTATCCAATGATGTACTTAGCGAGAGTAGTAATGAGGAAATAGAAGAAAATTTCTATTTATTGCAGAATATAGATAAACCAATTCACTATACAGATGTTCGTGTTACTATTCCAATGAATATTTCCCATAATACATACTTCAAGGAACATAGCATACCACTCAGTAACATTGGAGAGAAAACATACAACTTAGAAGATGGCATTGATGAATGTTCAAACAGCGCACGAGATTTCACTAGAAATATAAAAGAGTTGTGCAATAATGATCATCGAGACTACGACAATACTAGCGCAGAATTAGATTCTGGTTTTGTTAGTATTGTTGAATCACCAGAAATAGACATACTTCGCATATCCAGTGAAGCAGCTGACAATATTGCACCAAAGGACAATTATGAAGAAGTAAATGCTAGATCAAGTAATATTAAAACTCTTGATTTAACCGATCTGCAAAGCGATTATGGAACAGAATATCCAAACCATGCGCATGCGGTCACTAGGTATATAGAGGGATTCAAGAAGCATCAAGATAGTGACTTCACTATTTGTAGCAAATTATTGGATTTTTGTTTCGAAACACAACAAACGGACCAGTACATATCAAGTGAAACCGCTAACACTGTCCCCGAGGAACATAATGATGAAAAAAAATCCCTCCTAATTAATTACAAAAGTGTTAATTTAACCGATTTGCAAAGCAATTGTGAAAAAGAAGATCCATCCACCGCCATTTTTATTAATAAATACGAAGTGGATAAACAAATTTTATTTGCATTGGATTGTACCGCAATATCTAAGAAAACTGAAACAAGCACAGTAAGCGAACCGGTTTTGAAATCATACGAAATAAAAGAAACATTTATCCATAAGAATCACAAGCCTGTTGACAATGTTGAGTCAAATGAAGCAACACTAGGTGACAATAGAGATATTGCGACTGAAGACACCGAACTTCTCAACCAGAAAAGTGAAGTTTTTGTTAACACATATGAAATTATAAATGAAAAATAGAATGTTTAGAATAAAATGAAATCCGGAAGTGTAAAACAATTGCAACTGTGATAGCTACAACAAAACGTATTTTGTATTTTTAAAATGTATAAACATGTATACTCTAATGTTAATGACTTATTCCTTTTTATTTGTCCAATAAAATGTAGAATATAGTCATTACAAGAACATGTATTGCCATAGAAGCCTCTATATTTATGTAATTTATTTATAGCAGCAACGCCGGCTGGTGCTGGCGTTTTGGGTGGGCAGTAGCTAAGATATGGTTATGTGTGACTTCATATAGGTACCTTCCGTGCTGTTGAAGAGACAGCACAACGCTGCAATATATTAGTTACTGCCCGCTCAAAACGTTAGCACAAACCGCCGCTGTACAGCAGTGATAACAATTTTAGTCAGTATTACCACCAATATACACGGTAATTAAGCACCTTAACGTTATTGATAAAATTAATGTAATAAAGGTGTCTATTGATTTACTTTTAAAATTATTATTTTTAAAATGTGATTTTTATACATATTGTTAATAAATTTAGGTTGTTATAACTTGTTCGTTGTCTTTGTTGATCTTCTGTATAGTAATTATAAAAAAATAAAATAGAACGTATTTAGTGTCGTTGCAACCATCAAGAACCTTTTCAAACCAAAGCAGAGTTTGCATGATATTTCTTTAGAAATAAATCCACTATAGTATTTCAGTATGCCTAAGAAATCAAAACGAAATGTATAAATCAAATACGTTGAGAACCAGCCAACCCAACGCCCACCTCACTATTTCTCTCAAGTTTTTTCGTGTACTCGTGTGCTCTGTCTGCAGGGCACTGGCAAACTTTTATGAATTATAGGGATAATTAATTTATTCTTAATATATATTTTTTTTATCAAAAAACTTACTTGGCGTTAAAGTATTTTCTCTAAGATACTTTATTTGCAAACACTGCATCGAATCACTCCTCCCGCACAATAAATCGGTTAATTCGGGAGACCTGTTTCCGGAATACGTGGATTCCCATCCTCAACCGAAACGGTCAATCGGTTATTTCGGCACACATAGGAGCTACTTTCTAGGCTAGAGCAAAATACTATGGAACATTTTGTTCTGGAATACTCCGCTTCCTAACAGCTTGGAACATAGTACGCGCAGCATACCCCACCCCATAAAAGTGTAAAGCTCTGATAAATTTCTTGGTGCTTGCGGAGAAAGGGGTAGGTAAATCTAGGGTAAGAAATATTTTGAATCTGGAACAGAAACGAGTGAATGGGAGTATTCTAGGACGCTCTGCACTAATCGGAGCGCGAGACTGGAAAGCAGCTAAGATTACATGGCTCATTGATTACCAAGCTTATTGAAAGATATTGCAGTGGATAGTAGCATGGTACAAATATAATAGGTAACCACATAAGCTAACGAAAATTGGTATTTTTCGCGCGTTTCACCACTTGACGTCTACCTACCTATTACATATACATATAATAAACCAATAATTTGGCAGGATTAAATGCAGATACACTATTGGCAGCACTGCGGCGTCTATTTGTCAGAAGGGTATTAGCACATTCTTACATTCCTTCTATTGTAAATATGTATCCCTATTATTTAAAATAAACGCTGTAAACCTTGATTTCGATGAATAAATTATTTTTGTCCATAATTTCTTGCACGTCACAACAAATAGGAAACCGTTTAATTATAATAAATGCAAACAATTGCTACCTTGCAAATGTGACAGTAATAATATACAATATTGTCACGGGCATATGATGATAATGATTTATAATTCCATGCGGACCAGAATATCAAATATATCAGCAAAAATTCCTACATATATGTATTCTAACCGTATATTAAGTTGTTTCATTTCACCCATTGTATGTAAAAACAAAATGTACCTTATTGCCATATATGTGGCAATACTGCTATAGCTTCGTTTATTATTCGTACATTATGTTATAAGGGATTGGCTACACTTTTCACCACTTCACGTCATCAAAAGATGCATATGTGGTTACCTATTATATTTGTACCATGGATAGTAGTTTGTTGAAAGTTTGACGACTTAAGTATGCAACCTTATTAACACTTACGGCGACTATAAAGTGTACTTCATAAAACCCTTGTGTATATAAACTAATAAAATTTACCAGAAATATAACTATTAAGTTTCAATCTAGGTTGAGTATTTTTATATTCTTAATTTAAAATGTAACAGCAACACTTTTTAAGTAAAGATTGCAAGGACTAGTGGGGCAGCACAATAATCACACTGCTCGGATTACTCCTCCCGCACAAAGTATTAATTAATTCGGGACGAATCTACGTATTCCTGAAACACGTGTAATACTTTATGCGAGAGGAGTAATGCGAATAGTGTGTTTAACAATCTTTAAATAAATTTATTCATATTGCTCACACTATATTAAGGTAAGCAAAAACGCCTTATCATAAAGTTAATATGCACTTTTATGGCAACCAGATGACAACCAGTGGAACACGGTTCGGCACTTTGCTAATGGTTGGGAACAGCGGCGCTTAGATGTCACCACATATATCACACATGCGAGAACCCCGACTTGAGATTATGCAAGTATATAAAATAGGTATGCTCTTGCGCAGGTTGTGGCGACGTCACGAGGAGCATTATATACTGGGTTTTAAAATCAACATCAGTTAATGGGAGCGAAACGTATAAAAAGCCGCTGAGGTTGCAGTATATCTATCCGTTCGATGTGGCAGCGTTCTAGTAGTAATACATTGAAGGCGGCATTAAAAATGAAAATTTTCGCATATCTACATTGCGTTTAAGTACCGAGAATTAGCATTGAGACAATATAAAAGAAACGGAAGATTTAACTATTGACCATTTTCGCATGCTCACCAAATGTTAAAAAAGATGGAAAATGGTTGTAAAACTTTTTCAAACGAGAAACGGCAGTTCCAAATGGTATATTTTCGCATGTCCCACAAGAAAGAGAGGTAAATACAATTACCTTGGTTATAAGACAAGGACAAGTATGTTGATATTCGAAGGTAAGGTATATACTGTGGCGAAAGGTTCGCATGGGTGGCTATGATTTTAAACTTCGGAAATATGTTCGGGTCGCGATGACACCCGAGTGAGGTTACAGAGTACCGGTTCGTTAAGGGTTATATCCTTGTATATATCAAATCAAAGCAAAGCAATATCCAGAGAACAGCAATTAAATATCTAACTATTTTAGAACTTGAATTTGAACTGTCATGCGCAGTACACCGATAATTTCAAATTCGAGAACGATTCTCGAACCGGAGGTCCGAACAAACCTATAATTATAATTACATGTTTGCATCAGCTTTAATTAGACAATTTATAATTCCATTTTGTTATATATAGCGATGCTAAACGCCTCAGTGTTTACATAAATTATAGCTACTGAAAAAGCCAGATTTTTACAATAAATAGGGCGTATGTTTCTTTTATTTTATAATTGAATTATCGATTATATTTTCTTATATTTCATGTTCTGCTCAGTTCTCTGTTGTCTGTGTCTTGTAATAATGTAGATTCCAATGTTATCGATAAATCATGACAAAGTAACCAACGGTATGCAAGTAATCAATATAATATTTTCTTAAAATTTTGTGCAGTCTCCTTGCATTACCTGAATAAATAATTTTTTATTGCTTTTATAGTGGCCGTATAAATATCTATTTGAGGTACATTTGAATTATATAGACACTGGCTATCTGTCAAAGTGTGTGCTTTTATGGCCGCGTATCCTTGGTGACGGTGACTGCCTTAGCAACGAATACAACAACATAACATAGGTAATGAAATATTTTATTATTGTTATTTGATGCTCTTCTAAACGAAACACGTAATATTTTCTATGCACACACGCAACCTTATTGTTTTTGTTAATATGTATTGTTTGTAGGTAATTCCATTAATTATTTACTTTCCTTAGTTTTTACATTGCACAAATGACTTCTTTTTGTCACTAAAAATTTGGAGTGTGTTGATTTATACCTTTGGATTCAAGTTACT
The DNA here is from genome assembly GCA_031763485.1 of Osmoderma eremita. Lineage (NCBI taxonomy): Eukaryota > Metazoa > Arthropoda > Insecta > Coleoptera > Scarabaeidae > Osmoderma > Osmoderma eremita. The sequence goes on from JARFOC010031825.1 coordinate 17,985, forward strand.
TTACACCTTCATTATTATGCATATGGAATTTTGTGTTGTTTCACATAGTACCTGTCGCTGGATTTTATGATATGCTTAAATAGCATTTACCTCAACAAACCATGATCTAACGAGAGGGTTTTAAGTATATATAAATCGTGTGTAATGATATCGAGTGATGTGGATTTCGTGTCTGAAACTTAATAGGTAGGTGAGTAGCATTAGGAAATTTTATATTCTATATTGCTTTAGCTATGTTTTTAACTTTATCTTTGAATGTAGCTTTACACTTCATTTATACTCTGTGCATCACAAGCTTAAATCATTTTTAGAAATCGAAACTTAAGTCTGATAGGTATTGCTTACTAATACTTATTAAGAGTAAGTGTTATAAAAATACATATGTTTGTGGTTAAAAAATTGTTTAATGTGCTTTACGTAATCCATGACGGATACAACCACATTTTTATTATATCTTTGTCAAAGATCTTTGATAATTTAATTCTGGCATAAGGCATTGTCAAAAATTTGTATGGGTTACACATGGACAGAGAACGGAGAATGCGGGACAATAGTTTTTGGAATTTGAGTAATCACTAACTTGGTGAGTGGCTTCTTCAATTCTTTCCAATTTAATATTAACTTCGAAGATTTAAATTATTTTGGATAAAAGAAGCAATAATTGCGCATTGTTGAGCTTTTTTGGGTGCAGAAGATTTTGAAATTTTGATCATACATGCACTTTAAATAATAGGGGTTTGTATTATTCTAATACATGATTGCATTAGCTATCATTAATTAAAAGATTTGTGTAATTAATAGTGGAAATGGTTGTTGTCATATTAACAGCTACAAAGAGTAAATAATTAAATTAAACTGGTTGACAGCAGCAAGAATTGCAGAAAAAATACCTATTTTACAACAGAAATTTTCATAATTTCAATCATTTAGGGGAAGTTGGCGTGTGACTCATAGATACCAGTTACAATTACGTACTGCCAGGTGAATATAATTAGTTCTAGTGGGTCCTGGCCCCTCTTTTATAGGGTAACGTTTAATAAGCAGAGGATTATTGGTAGGGCAGGTGCCCAACCCTATGAAATAGATCTGGAAGAGTGCGTTATCTCGAGATAATTAGTAGTTGCATAGTACGATTTGATTCGTTAGCGAATGAATCAAGAAGAGTTATTTAAAAGTTTTCATTATCAAAGATTGATTTCCCCCTTTTTTAGCGTGTACCCTACATGTTGGAGATCTATATACGGTTTGTTACATATCACTATTTGAAAAGCGCAGAAAAACTGTAGAATCTAACACGTCTAAATATATGGAGTAGGTAAAAAGTAGTGAGAGTGGCGAGACTGAGCAGGTTTCCAAACCAAATGTACGTCACACTTTTCTTCTCTATACCAAGCGGTGGAAGCGGTACTTTTTTCCTCGTTAATTTAAGAGAAGAACAACTGATATCATCGAATTTAAATTAGAAACTATCCTGGCGCTGTTTCTTTAAGTTAATAATTCAATAGAAATTTCTATTTCCTAAACAGGTCTATGTTGTATTCTTCTTTTGGGCTAGTTGTGTGTTGGTGTTTTTCTTTCTGTAAATGTGTTTATGTATAAGCGATCCCAAAAACGAAATGTTTGGTATTCTATCTAGAGAACTGATTATATATATCGCACAGTTATTGTGTATGGAATATTCAAAGCGCCGAGAACGATAATAACGAGAACTGTTTAGAATAACGGTTATTGCAAAATAACGTCGCGCTGATAACGGTTACTTGAAAATAACTGTTTGTCCCATCCCTAAGTAAAAAGTAAAATGAAGATTTGAAAGGTTGGTTGTTTATTATATATTTAGGGACAAGGGCTGCACAAAAGATATCTATAAATTCATGAGAAATTCTTACCTTAATTTTAATTGCGGAAAACAAAGTCGATGCGACGGTTTACGTCACCCACAAACTTACCTATAACTTTAGAATTACGGTTGTTAATACAGTTTTGAACCAAATTTATACAATCAATAATTTTTGACAAAGTATATTTATCTTTATCTGTTCTCTTTATGTTTCTGAATTGAGCGTCTATAAGCGCTATCTACCTGAGTGGCAATGTTCATTCGACCGATATTCCTGAGATTAAGGACGTTCATGATCTGTGTTGTATTTCTTATTCATTTACTGCAACTTCAGACATGACAATCATTTTTTCTCTCTCGGTATACTCCTGCAAATAACCTAAGTTTGTTACGCTCCATGAAGATTCACGTAAACAATAAGCATGGAAAACAAAATAATCTATTTGTTTTTTCACAAGCGCATATCTACAGAACATCATTTTGTTATTAAATTACCTTTTATAACAACTGCTTTTGATTTGTCAATTTTATTTAAGATTATTGTGAGTGTAGGCCGTCCCTGTTATTTAATTTCAATTTTTCCTCAAAACTCCGTTTTGAAAAACGAATTTTATTCAACCGTGGCTAAGGAATTTATTTTTGTGCGGGTGCAATTTAATGTCTATCTAAAATATATTGCAATGATATTTTAACTAATACCTAATCGACATTTTATTTTGTTTATGTATATAAAAAGTAATTTCGGAAATTACTTTTTATTACTGCTTTGGTAAAATTTAACCAGTGCCCTTATACACTAGACGCCACTGGGGTAAAGTGGCCAGGTTAATTAGATCTACACATAATTTAGTGACAATTTGTACTAGTTTCCTGTTACTAAGTTTAACTGTTTTGCGACTTATAAACTATAACTAGTTTATAAGTCGATTACCAAGTGAACTATCTTGCCAAATGGAACAAATTCTTTAAAAAAGATATTGGTGATTATGTAAAATATACATACTATAGACAACGCGGTAGATTCTACAGCAAGCTATAGAATTAACAAGCGGTTTGTTGTGTTATTAAATCAAACAACATCTCTAGTGTGTCTTTTGCGTGCAATTTTCTTTTTTTGTTGCTTCAAAATAGGCGTGAAATTAAGCGAAAACCACTAGGCCAACATAAAAAAAATTGTCCAATCCGATTTTTGTATTATTGCATTGTATTGCGGTTGAATCAAAATCCAGGGCTAATATAAAGTTGGAGACATTTAATGATCTTTATTGTTTGCAAAAATAATTTCTTTCATGGGAGTGTATGCTTAATAATAAAGAATCTATTGATAATATTTTCAATGCTATTGAACTTGGAAGATGATATAAATAAATTAATTTCTTTCTCATTACATATTTTCACATAACGGATACAGAATAAAAAATACGTCCACAAGCATATATCAAAAGTTTTACTGTAAAAAAAGATTTAAAAAAAAACAAGAAAGGAACAACACAAGATAAGCTGCCTTTGAAACTTACATAGTTATTATTTCAGATATCAGTTATAGTGCGATCAAGTAAATATGGTCCCCGGAAAATATGCGAACGCGAATGATTTCTCTCATCACATGCTTCTCTTCCTGACAAACTTGACAAATGCAGTCCCAGACTGTAATAAACAATACTAATGAATAAGCTAATTTTGTCTTCTAATGCACACATCGAAACGATGTGACAGTGCTGCTTTAGGGACCACATTTAATTAACTCCACTATAGCCATCTAGTTTGGCAGTTTGTGACGGGCTTTAAACGTATTATGACACATGAAGAGGGTACCAACTATAGTGACTTTGGTTTTGGCTTTCGTGTGGTCAAGAAGGAGCTTGGTTGAAAATTCAATTTGGTGTAATTTTAGTAATATTTTACAGTTTTCGGTAATGGTTTAAGGGTGGGCCATTATTTTTTGCAAATATTCGGGGAAATAATGTTATCGTCACCTCGGCTGAATACGTAAAAATGTTGCAGGAATTTGTAGCACCAGAGCTACAAGATTTAAAAAGATGTAGCGAGAGGATCTGAATGCGCCATACCCCAAACGTGTGCAAACCCGCGGTTAAATCTCGCCGGTTTTTTTATGAAGACATGTTAAAAATTGCGTCTACAGTAATAAATTGACAACAAAAATCTAATTGAAACAAAATATTCGCCATGAAATGTGATAACATAAGTAGCTATCGTTTTATGTTTCAATTGTGATGTTAACTGATACAAATGAAACACGAATTAAACGAACGTTTCGCTTCACGTCGAATTTCCTCAGACTCAAACTGTGCGTTTAGGATATGTCTACTATTTTCTTTCATGCAATTTTTCTTTTTTTCTTTATTGATAGTATTTTTTTAAAGTTATGGATGACACACGTACGCCTATTTTTTAAATAAATGACGTCTTACAAGAATTAACCATTTCTAACATAGAACTGGAATTTATAAGAAAATTAGTTGCACATATTGTGAAATTGTATTCTTAGCACATTAATTGATAATTGACTGATTTCGTGTTATTTTACCGAATGTACTTATGTTTATCCTGGTGTTTATAGGTTATGTGAAGTGTTTCAGTACAACTGAGATATTACTATTCTTCTTCACATCATTTGAAGCGTTTCAGTACAACTGAGACATTACTATTCTATATTACTATTAAAGTGCATCATAAAATTGCATTTCCGTATCACTTATTTTTTTTAAAAGAACGCGGTTAGTAACTGAAATGAATCAAAACATCTGAAGCGGGTGTAAAACGCAAGCTACTATGCTTAACAAAAACCGTCGTGGTCGATTGCAAGAGTGCTAAAGACTTAAGGCCCTCCACATACGGGTCGATTGGCACTCGAAGTCAAATACGCGTCATGTACGAACTACGCGATGCAAATTCCGGTCCTCGTCAGCTTGCGTTTACATATAGGTTATTACTTCAGTTTATTTTATATTTATCTCAACTGGACTGCTATTATGGTTATCGGATACGTTTTTTCTAGTTCGGAGATCATAGAGATATGTACTACGAAAGGCATGTATGGAATACCTCAGAGCAAATGAATTTGGGAAGATATGAATGTTAGAAAAACGTTCGACGTGTGGTAAATTGTGGACGTCCCACCGATTTTATTAAAAAAAAGTAAACTCAAGAATATATTTATTGTATTGAAGAAAAGCTAGCTAAGAACTTTTTCTTTTCCTTTGATTTTCAAAAGTTATGATCCTACCAGTCCAACCAGATTGTAAGAGATTTTTTTTTTGACGTGCTTGGGTGTGGAGGAGTCTTAAATTAACACTGCCGCCCTCTTACGGCAAGGAGAGGCAGTAACAAGCTAGGCTTCAAGGCCGCAAGTCTCTGCATTAGGATACAAACAAGGTATAAGTAGTGTTAGTTAATCTTCTGATCATCTAAAAAAAAAAACCACCGGCGACGTCTGTGGGCCGCATATGGTACCATATACCGTATTTATTCTAATTGGAGACGCAATACCAATAACCGCCGAATTCTAAATGACGCCACAAGAACATAATTCCGAATGAAATAAACGCCGCATCTTTATGAGAAGTGCACACAATCAACCTCAAAAGTTGATAGGGAAATCCCCGTTAACCACATTGTTATACTAAAACGAAGTCGTTTTGTATCAAAACTAAGTTGTATTACAATTGTTTTGGAGATGGATAGCAAAAGAATAGAAATGAGGATTTGGTTTGATTCGAAATAAACGCCGCACTCTAATAAATGCCGCACTCTTTTAAACGCCGCAAAGATAGATGCCCTAAATGATTTAACCGCCGGGGCGCTTATTAGAGTAAATACGGTATCTAATATTTGACGGAATACTTCATGCGGACGGTGTAAGGCGAGGCACGCCACGAAATGAACGAATCGCGCAACTTCAAGTACGCGTAAGTCGGGATAGCGTAAGTCGAGGTATTACTATACATACATATGTAGGTATACACCGTATGTAAAGTAAAGTATGTTATTCATAACCAAGTCTTCGAGAAGCGATATATAGATATTATCACTTTTTGTTATTAGATCTTTATCTTTAGACAAGAATGTAATGTTGATATAAAAATGAATGCTCTAAGGTTTGAATTTAATAAACATATCAAAGTTGTAGGAGGTGACACGATAACGCTAACAAATTGGACCTATTATCTACCATAGAAATTTGAATTGGAATTTAGAAACTTTTATTTATAGAATAAAATTTTATATGAAAATCAAATGAAAAACGAACATTTAAGAATTAATGAGAGTGTTAAGTAGACACTACCACTAAGAGACCTTTTGCGGACCTGATAATGTAGCATATGGCCAATTTTAATAACCTGAAAAAGAATAAGGACAAGTTATATTTTCAGCTTCATAGTATAATAAATTTTGTTGTCTTAAGTTGGTCACAATGAATTTAAAGCATTCCTAAAGTAATTTTTTAATTACATACTTAAGTTGAAAGATATTTGAGATAATTAGAATTTTTTCTTATCCTCAACCGCAAAATAAAACTGTTGAACGATTTTTTTTTAAAATAGTTGTTTTATCACGTATCTAGAAATATTTGTTGAGATGTCTACGGTTCTTAGCTGATTTGTCAATTGAATTATATTACAAGTTTGCGGGAAATTCACTTCGCTGTCTTCATTTTTCCTTGCACATTTGCTACTTTTGGTCCAACACGTACGATGTAGAATATTTTTGGTAGCCCGACTATACCCGAAGCACTGTAACATATGTATATATGCAGATAAAAAAATTTGTAATTTTTTTTTTTGCGTTTAACTAGACTAGAAAACTCAATAGATGTTACATAGTAATTATTTGCCATAAGTAAGCAAAAGTCATATGTTGCCTCACAACCACAACAACCTAATTACTGCGATCTGATTATCGCCGAAGTTATTTCCTCCCTATTTAGATTAAAAGATTTACATATATAAAATTTCTGTTAAAGGCAATATACTAATTTTTGTTTACTTAAATAACAGAAGCTGTTTGTATGAATATTTTAATACATAATTTTGGATAGTTTGTATGCTTCGGGGAATACCCTGACACGATGACCAATATATATATTTTAAAAACTCTAAATAGTTTGTTTACTAGGTAAACACTGTTACTTGTCAAATTGCTATTTCGTTTTTTTTCTGAATGTTGACAAATACAAATTTTGCGTAAACAACAACAAACCCGTTAAACAAATTTACCAAGCGAGAATCTAGGGCAAAAAACAGAAGAAAGGCCACGACAAACTTGGAATAAGGAAGTTGGTAAAGTATTTTGAAAAATGGAAAAACCAGGAAAAAAGCAGCCAAGCCCGGCAAATGATAGAAAATACTGGAATAAATTTGTGTATGAATAAATACCTATCCGACACTGAATTCGGTAAAAGGATGTATGATTATATATATAGATAAATTTTGTTTTAATGATAGTTGATTTTGGATTGCAGAACAACAAACTTCTTACTAAAATTAATTGTGCCGTGATTATAAAATATTATTACAGCGTGTAAGAGCATTTAATAATTTGGAGTGACAAGAAATTTTGCATGGAAATGGTATTCGATGGGGGAAATTTAAACAAATAAATTAAAGGAGAGTTTCTTTGTATTAGCTTTTAAGTTACAATAACAATAAGTCTATATAAGCTTATTATGTACCGATAGTCATCGTTTTCAATTTCAATAATGGCAGTGTGTTGTGATAACGTAAGATTCCTGTGAATAATTTTGATTGGTCTGTTTCAGTGGGCAGGTGTAGCCGTGGAGATATAGTCATGGCAACAGCAGCTCGGTTTGCAGCAGGAGACAACAGCCCTCCTACTCCTGCACCAGCATCAACCCCACCAGCTCAGTCACAGACTACCCAACTAATCGTTCTCCCTGCTAGTTTACATCAGGTAATCTTATTCGTCGTGACATTATTGATTAACTTTTATCTCGATTGACTATTGTGCTAATTTTTCTGTTCCTTTAACATCGTATGCAATCAAGTGTTTCATTAAGATCTATTTACACTGCAGCATAATATCAATACATACACCTTGTTCACATAAATTATTCCTATTATTTGATGTTGGTTTTTCTTTTTCATAATCTGTGGTCACTGGATTAAAAAAAATACATATATATATATAGACTGCTGCAAGTGGTGCTATTGTCAATGGTGTTCCTGTAATAGATGTGTCAGCTCTCGAACAAGCAGCCGATTCTAGTAACGAGAGTTCTGCAACGACTGAACATCCAACTGATAGTCACGAAACAGAAGCCATTGAGCAAACTTCACCACATTTTATAACAGTTACAGGTAAGAAGTTTAGTTCTGAATAGTGCTGCTTGTAATTATAACTAAACTTTTTCTTATGATTATTAATTAATCCAAAATAGCATTATTTGTTTGATTGAAGTTGTTATCTTGCAAATTTAAAATTTGTTAGCAGTGAATTCCTTCAACAGAAGAAATTAATATACTTTTTGTGAATACCCATGCAAATTACTCTGCAGATTTACAAATATATTTTTTGAACAAAAGATATATTTGGTACAATAGTTTTACTTGTAGTCATTTGACAAAAAGAACTTTTACTATTTACTTTATTAATATACAATTCAGATCAGTTTATTACAATCTAGAAAACATGCATAAATGTCTGTTTTCAATATTCAAAACTAACTACTAAGCAACCAATCTTTTATTGTTTTTTTTTCTCTATCCTTATGTTATTGAAACACTAAATTTTAGATGTTTATTTTCATTGCTGTCAGAAGTTGCCACTAGATCTTATGCTTCTTTAACACCTGTACAGCCTACAGTAGGTAAGCACTTTATCTGATGTATGACGTTATGTAATTTGTACGTTTGTAAATTGATAAGATGACGTAACGTTAAATTGTGCGTTCTGTGAAGCTTCCCCTAAAACATGATTCATAGTATCATCCATAATCTCTGCTATTATGTACTGCATCTTACACATTTTATTAGGGTTACTGTGTAGCGAACAGGTAGGGTATTGCATTTCATATTGTTTGCTTATTATGTACACTTGACTGAACTTTGTTAGGCGATTCCACCTGGTGCAACTTTTCATTTTTATTTCAGACGTCACCATTATAGTTACATACATTGTATCCTATGTCTAATTTATCTTATAGTATCAATGGTAAAAGTTCTTTTAATTGTATGTGTGTAAATTATTAAGATAAAAATTTACTTATAAATAATTTTTCAGTTGCCTCAGAAAACGATACTGTGGCATCCCACCAAGGTTATCATGTGCAATATGTGGAACCTGAAGTGTATGCATCACAGACAAATGCAAATCAAGCACAAATGTAAGTCTTTGATTATATTTCTAGTACTTTTGGAACACATCTGCATCTGTTAGATTTAATGAAGATTTAGATAAATTAGAGTTTAGAGTTTGGTAATCTTAACTCGCTAGCAAATGCAATTTATCAAAAATATTGGCGTAAATACTGAATATAGTTGATACACAAATAGTTCTTTCTCGAATTCAAATTTTTAGTTTATTGCAGTATCGCTACACATACACAATGAGAAAATTACTACGTAATTTTATTTGAAATGTTACTAAACGAAACTAAAATTCGCAATATGTATTTGTGCTGCAGTCGTTTAATAATTGAGCCGTTTCTTTTTGTTGTAGGGATAGATCGTTTTTTATCTATCTATTTCAAATGTGCTAAAAGTTTTTTTTACCGTAGAAATATGCAGTTTTAATGTTAATAGAAATATTTGCATCTTTATTCTAACAATTGTATGACGCCATCATTCTTAATTTCTTCTTTTAACTGAATCTCCCTAATTTTTAAAATCTTTATATTAACCTGACTTGTATCGGGTATGTCAGGGGTCACCAGACCTACTGGTGCAATTTTAACACACATCTGAATGTCGTGGCGATATGAAAATTTGCATACTTGCGTATCCAAGAAGACAATGTCATATTCATGTACTTTCGAGCAGATTTGATTATGGATTATTATTAAAAATAATTATTTGTCACTTCAAAATTTAAATTTCGGTAAAGGTGCCTTACTTACCGGCAATGCAAAGGCTCCTCCCCCTTGCTATATAAGCGGTATTAAGGACGGTGTTCATTATTGTGCGAATTAGAGGGGAGTGAAATTATGGAAAACTTGCTCTAATTAAAGGCATCAAGGTCCAAAAAGTCAAAGGGAGCCGCGCTTGAATTGTGGACTTCGATGCATCAGTTATAGCTAGATTTTTCGCAATTTACTCGGCTCTGCCACGCACAGTGTTAAATACCCACCTCAATTGTATTGTTTACCTTGAGGAGTAAAGACGTTTTAAGATAAAAATATATTGAAAATTAACAGTATAAATTAGTATATGATCGCATATTGTTCAATACAAGTGTCAAGTACATCAAGAAAATTGTCGTAAATAACATTTTCATGGAATCTTACCTATATATAGATGCATCCATAACCTAAAAACTAAAATGTGTGTATTATTAAATTGTCATTCTCCTGAGCTCGAAGATGTTTATAAATAAATGGTTTGCTGTTCCAAAACTTAGGTACAATTTAAAGTCAAGGTAATAAATACATAATAAAAATACAATTACATTATTACTAAAAAGGATAAAATAAAAATTTATTAAAAAAAGCTGTATATAAAACGCACTAAAAAGGATAGAACAAGTTTTTTTCTAAGGGCTATTGCTTCACCCTACACTAAGGACAAAACAATTCTTTTTTCGTAACTTTTTAAGTTTTTGCTCGTAGTGTGGGCGAGCCAATATGGTTAAGAACAAAAATGCTTAAGCTTTATAAAACGAAAATTTTTTTTCCTTTATCCCTGGTGTAGGGTGAACCAATAGCGCTTAGAAAAAAACTTGTTTTATACTTTTTATATTTTAGTTTTATACTTTTTAGTGCGTTTTCTATAAAGTTCTTTTAATTTTTTAAAAAATATATATTTATTACTATTCACGTGTGTTTGCTAAACTATGTTGTCGGCTAGTATGATCTAATGATATGAAACGCTCGTTACCGGCGGAGGTTTACGCTGGATTGAAAAATACGCACATACGTCATTGTTGGAAGAATAAAGCTTATCAGTTGAAATCCTTGATTTAGTTCTCTATACAGGGTGTCGCATGACAAACTGCAGCAATCGATATACCAATTTGGCTTGTGCTAGTCAAAAAATAGGTGAAGTTCTGGATAGGCCAGGACAACTGGATGTTATCTATTCCGACTTTTCACGAGCTTTTGATGCGATAGATCATCAAATCCTGTTACACAAAGTAAGCTCTTTTGGCTTAGTTCAATCGGTTGTCAAACTTCTGCAATCTTATTTGAGCGGTCGTATATGCTACGTGCTATACAATAGATTCCCCTCGTATGAGTTTTGTCCCAGTTCTGGGGTCCCTCAAGGTTCAAACTTAGGTCCCCTTTTATTCAATCTTTTTAT
>JARFOC010031832.1:0-60715 GCA_031763485.1 Osmoderma eremita
TTATATTACAATTCCTTTAGTTGTTAGTAGTTCCTTTGGTTTTTATTTATTGTTTAATCATTATCGTTATTTTTATTGTGTATTTCGTTTATAAATATTGACGTGATCCGAATTAATTATCATTTTGTTAACGCACGTCGAGCTAAAAATGATTCATCGCAGGTATCCGACTGTACTTTTTAGTGTAATTATATTCCTAATGGTTATGTTGTTGTTCAGTAGGGTAGATTAATGTTAGAGCGAATTGTTTTCCTTCAGTCTTTAGTCTGTAAATTACTAGTGTAGAAGTTAATACGTGAATAAGCTTATTGTTAAAACTGGTTGGTGCGATATTGTTTGAAAAATTAGTAATTTTAACAATTTTCTGCGGCAGGAGTAATCAGCACAGTGTGTTCATGGTATTCCGTCTGGTAAGCAAAAAGTTTAATTCTAATTGTAAATATAACTTCCAAGAATAATCGAGACCGTTAATGCGTGTTTTTGCGCAACTCGTGCGCTCACTTTCTGAACAGAATTATAGTCGGAAATAGAACATGTGCTACTTAAAAATCTGCACGGCAGAATACACTTTTTGGCACATTTTGTGAATGACATTATGCGAAAAAAAGTTTGTATAGAAAAATGAATAAAATTTTGGTTGGCATTATGCATCCCGTCAAGTTTGAAATATATGAGATTTGGCGCGGTAATCTGTTTACTTCGCAGACAACCGGTTGGATAATCACACAATTTTAACGTCAATACCCCATCTGTCATTACTATATTCCTGCTTCCAATCTGTTTTCATTTGCAGATTTCTTCTTTTCGATAATTATTTGCATATTGCCGTGGTGTAACTAAATTATTGACTAAGCGTTTGTAATATGTTGATAATCATTATAATTGTTAAACAAACAATATTTGATGAAATAATCAGAACTTATTTGATATAAATTTAGTTCGTACTTCATCTTTCTATTCGAAGAGGACGCTGAAGTTTTGTATATTTAAAATAATGATATGAAAGTTGTAATTTAAAAAGTTCATAATAATAATTTGGAGTTTTCAAAAGCTTTTTGTTTATGTATATTTATTTTGATTTGACTTTTTTGAATTGCTGCACGATTTTACGAAAGCACTGTTATTATGAAGAAATAAACATAAATATAAAACCCAAACAATAAATTATATAATAAAGCAAAGAACGTTACATTACTCTTTCATTTTGATAGTGGTACGTTTGTAAAAATAAAATTAGTGCCAAATTTTAATGAAATGTTGATTATAGAAAGCGCCCTCTGTTAATTAAACTTGCTTGATCAATGGAGTAAAACAAATAATATATTGCGTTTAATAGTCCAAGATTATCAATTATAATTGATAATTATAAAAAGAACAAGAACAACAGATAAGCCAAGGCGGTTCTGTAATTGTGAATGATTGTTGGTTTTGTGTAACCATTAGTAAAAATCTGAAACTATTTAGTTGTTATTAAAATTTAAAAAAATTACGTAGTGGTGATTAATATAATATAATAAAAATAGTCTTCAATGATTTTAATTAGTTAAAACTATTTTCAAAACTGTGGAAAGTCTGTGGAAAAGCATAGTGAAAATGAAATAAAGATCAAAAAACAATTTGTTGCATTAAATCTTACACCTGTATACATGTAATTAAACTTAATTCACTTTAAGAACACAGCGTTGGAGAGGATAGGGATATAGCAATATGTTCAGGTTTCTGATTGGTTAAAAGTTGAGACAAGTTTACAAAGGAGAAAAGTTGATACTTTCCCATTTTAAGGTTATGCGTGCTAAATTGAAATACTGCTAGAACTCCCAAATGTCATTGTTTTTAATGTTATTTTGTAGTTTGGTTTCATTTGTCTTCTCGTGAATATTTTAAATTTTTTAAATTTGTCAGTTAAGAGCAGATCATTTAGATCTATATAGCCATGGTTAGAATAATTATAACAGGTAATCTTTTGTCAATAAGGTCTTCATGATAATTTATAATGATACATTACAATGCGAATATAAATGAAGGAGTAGAAGCTGTTTAATAAGCTGTTCCTTTTGAAATAAGTTTGCCGCTATTTCTGGATATATGTTTATTGCTCCTGTGTGATGCGTAAGTAGATCGCAGCGCATCTTACTTCATTCTTAACGTGCTGCCAAAGTTGGAATATATTGCAATAGTGTGGTGCGCATATAAAGGCAATCGTGAATCTGCAACGGCGCTTTCTTAAATATTTATGTCTGAAGGAGTTTGTTGTCTACGTTTCCAGGGGTGTTGGATAGAGCTCGTCTTGAAGAGCACATACGTCATCAACTGGTATCCGTGAATTTACATCACCAATGGCGACGCTATTAATATTTGGTGAAACATATACACAGCCTATATATTACAATAACAACAGGACGCCAATGGTACGAACGTCACCAGTAATAAATGTTACAAATCGGTTTATTGCGCAGCATAACGTATTTCCACTTCTTAGGCTGTGCGTGCCGCGAGATCTACCTTCAACGTGGTTACTTTACTGGAGTCGAAGCGTACCAATCATGGTGCTAGACGTTGTATCTAGATTTGTTCGATTCATTGTTGTAATTCCTATTGTGACTTCTTTAGGATGGTTGAGTTTTGGCTTTATATTTATTTAGTATTTTGCTTTGATTTCGTTATAATCTGCCACAGTTATACTTTTAATAACATTACTTACAATTACTTTTTAAATCCTAATTTATTAGTATCACTCTATTCACTAATATCAACATTTAAATAGCTATTTTGAAGATTGCTGTAACATTGGAAAGATCATTTGTTTTCTAGTAGGCAAGACAATAATTTCAAGCATACTGAAGAAACAAGTAAGCCGCAATCAAATGTTATAAATCACGTTGAGAAGAATTAAGTATGCGTAGAAAGTGCTTGGTAAAAATAGAAGTTATTTTACATAATATTGGATATTAGAACATTTTCCGTTTATGTTAGAATATATTTTCCTCTGAATAAATAAATTAATGATGTATGTATACACGTTTCCCGGGGCGTATAAGCATCCTTGTAGCTACTTAATAATTATTTACGTCCCAGAAAAGAAAACAGTATGCATTTATGGGGTCAAATTATTTACGGATGTTTGGAGAAGTAACCGTATTTTGTTGCTAACTACCTTCAATAATATTGGTGAAAGAACTTCAAATAATAAATTAAAATCATTGGATGAGTTCGTTTTCCAAACATTTTATACAGCGTCTGCCAAGTTGAGTGGCCGATTAAAATATTTTAGGGAAGGAAATATATAAAAATTCTGAAAATAAGTACACTGCTATAAGCCAAAGTGATTTTTCAGAGTAAATTATTTTCGCTTTTGGCATCATTTCCAGGTGACCGGAAGTCCCCATAAATTTTCTTAGGAATGTTATAATTTTTATGGGAAATTCTAATTACAAACATTTTTCTAAAGACAAAATATTAAGGTTTCCCTATACCTAAATGTAACCGATTTTGAGATCTCTTCAAATTTATGTAAAAAATCGTTTCGGTAGCCTTTCATTGAAAAACATGTTTTTACGACACACTTAAATTTCAAGAATCAAGCTGCTTATCGTTTGAAAGTATAATTCTCAGGCTTTTAAATCATAGCACAAATATCCCTGAAAATTTTACAGTCTGGTTAATTTGGGTTAAATTCTAGTAAAATATGCAATTAAATTGTGCAATTATTAATGACAGGAAAACCAAAAGAAATAGGTATAGGGAAACCTAATACATCTCTGCAGTATTTGATTCTGTGTATCATGATGTAAAAATATACAGAGTGTTCCATTTAAGAAAATTGAGTTTAGGACAGTTAAACAAAATGAGGTTCGACACCATATTGCGACCAGACTGTAAATTTTTCAGGGATAATAAGGATATGATTTGAAAGCCTATCGTATGGCGGTCTACAAATTCATTGCAAATACAAATAGATATCTATACATATACGCATAACAAACACTTTTTGAGACCCAGGCTAGAGGCTATAAGTCGACTCCCAGGGAGGTCAGCCATTTCACGGCAGCAGGAGAGGCACGCAGAATCTCGATCCATTCCCCTTCGAAACTTCTTATTGAGCATTCGTGGACTATATGGGCTACAGTTTGATCGGGCGCACCACAATCGCATTCCTGGGTGTCCGAGAGTCCTCACCTGTACAGCATGGACTTGCATCGGGCATGACCAGTTCTGATGCGGTTTAGGCCACACCAGACCTTCCTTGGCATTTGCATTCCTGGAAGAGGAAGGGTAGGATCCCCATAGTCAATCGTGATTCTATGTCCACTTGGTTTTCCATACTTCTTTGATATGAAAAGGTTCGTGATGGGTTAGTACCTCATCTTGCCAAATGGGTGTTCGGGACTTAAGGCGGCAGTCTGGATCATTATCCAATATCATGTGGATTGGTAGAGTTCTAGGGAGTTCAGGATTGTTTACTTTGTTCCATTCGCGGACAGTGTCTCCTCAGTCTGCTGGTGCTATGTTCGTTAATGCGTGAAGCTAGGGTACTGGAGTGGACTTTAGGGTTCCTGATATGATTCTGATGGTGTCATTGAGATGCACGTTGACTTTGTTGATATGAGAACTCTTATACCATACTGGTGCAGGGTATTCTGCCGTTGAAAATACAAGTGATTGAGATGCCGTTCGTAGTGTTTCTGCTTTTGCTCCCCAAGTAGTCTCAGCCAGCTTTCTAATTATATTGTTCCTGGTTTTTAGCTTTTGTCCTGTTATCTCCAAATGTCTCCTATACGTTAAGGACCGGTCAAGTGTAACGCCAAGGTATATTGGGAAACTGTTATGTTTCACTCTTTCACCACAGAATGTGACATTCAGCTCTTTATTTGGAATGCGAATACTTCGGTTTTGCTTGGATTTGGACATAGACAGCACTGTTTGTAGTATCACCCGAGTTTTTTTAAGTCTGTCGTTAGAGTTTCCTCTCCATCCTCGAGGAACCTGTTTTGAGTGGCCAAAGCGATGTCATCGGCGTAGCAAAACTTCTGGGAGTCCGTTGCTGGCATGTCACTGATGTAAAGATTAAAGAGTATAGGGACTAGCACTGATCCTTGGGGTAGTCCGTTTCTGATGGTGAATGATTTGCTAGTTAATTGTCTAAGAGTTACTTTGAAGTAGCGGTCTCCAAACATGTTCTCCATCAGTTTAGTTATCTTGGAGCAGGGTATTGTTTTCTGGATGGATTTTAGTATCAGGCCATCTAGCCATACAGTGTCATATGCAGCCGTCAGGTCGACGAATGCTACTGACGTTTTTAGTCCCCTTTGGTATCCTGATTCGATGTATAAGGTTAGGGCGAGCACTTGCTCACAGCAGCTTCGGTTCGATCTGAAACCAGCCTGGTCTGGCGGAAAAATATCATCTACAGTTTGATATAGTCTATTGTATATTAGCCTCTCCAGTAATTTATAACAAGTACTGAGCAAGACAATTGGACGATAGCTAGCTGGGTCGTCGGTTGGCTTTCCCGGCTTCAGGATAGGTCTGAGCTATTTTGAACTGTGCTGAAATTTGCCCAGTATTTAGTATATCTGTGAAACATTGTTTTAGCCATTCTGTTGCCGATCGTCCTAGGTGCTTTGTAAACTCCGGGAATATACCATCCAAGCTAGCTGCCTTCCGCAATTTGAGTGTTCGTATGGCCTTGTTCAATTCATCGTTACTGAAAGGGGGTTGTCTTCAAGGTGACTGTCAATAATTTGCTTTATTGCCTCTTCGACATCTTTATTAATCGGTACGTTTTCTGAGCGCTGTTTTATATGTAGCGCTACTTGTGGCAGCTTCTAGTGGTCGTAGGACACCCCATCCCTTTCGACTGGAGGTTGTGAAATTCATATTTTCTGCGCACTTTCCCATCGCTCCCTTCTTCCATCATTGAGCGATTTCAGTGTTTGTCTTCCCAGGTTTCAAATGATAAGCAACTTGAATCTTGAAATTTAAGAGTGCAGCAAGAACATTTTCTTTTAACGAAAGGCTACCAAAACAATTTTTTACATAAGTTTAGTCGGAATTAAGTCGGTTACATTTAGGTGTAGGGAAACATTTTCTGATTGGAATAACGTTAGAGTCAGAATTTGCAATAAAAATTATAACATTAAAATAAGAAAGTTAATGGCGACATCCGGTCAACCGGCAGTGATGCAAAAGGGAAAGTAATTTACTCTGAAAGATCACATTGCACTGATTTTCAGAATTTTTGTATATCTCCTTCCCCAAAATATTCTAACAGGCCGCTCAACTTGGAAGACCCTCCAAAAATAGTATATAAATACACTTCTGGGATCCCACAACAGGTCTGATTGCATAGTTCCAGACATTCTCACATACAGACAGCTGTTTCGGACTGCTTAGTCCACATTAGTGCACATCGGAGGAATGTCTGTGGCTCGTTCAGTACGCCGTATCGTCAATTTTACGTTAGCTCATCCCTTTGGGAATATCTACAGAGACATCTAACGCCCAGTTTATATATTTTAAAATATATTTATGTACTATTTTTGAACGTACGTGCCGGATATTGGCAGGCATCTTTTCTTTATTGATTGGGAGACCCTGTATATCACAAACCTTTATGGGATTGTCAAATAAAAAGTCATGTGTCAAGTGTTTCATAAATAAATTTTGCCAGCCACCCACGACTATAAATCCATCCTTTTTTATCTTTAAACACTGCCTTTTGAAATTTTGAATTGTAATTTTTATGTAGGTAGGTATCGTAGTATTAAATTTACCATAGTTTCAGTCTAGAGTTCTGTTTAAGAGCGAATAAAGCAATTTTAGCATGCATCTGAGATTTAATTTAATTGGGAATTTTAGTGGCAATTTTTACAAAGGATGAGGATTCCACTTCAAAATTTGTCACATTTACCCTGTTCATAATTGTTTTAAAATCATCATTATCTGGTTGAGTGAATTCGTGTTCGAATTAAAGATACCATTTTTACATGGATCCTTTACTCTGTTGTTCGGAGGTATTCCGAATGTCAATACTAATGAAAATTAATTATGCATGTATCTATTCCTTTCTCAAGAAGCGTTATGTTTTAGTCTATACGGTTAAATGTAATTAGTTTCGTTTCAAAATAATTACTCACTGGAAACCGAAAATGAAAAAAAAAAAAACGTTATAAATGCGGCTTGTTGCTTATATAGTACGTTATTAAAGAAAGGAAGATTAATAGTAAAGAAACGAACTAGAGAAATAACAGTTGGTATAATCGGTCTTTTATCTGTAAGCCGAAAAAACTGGAATACTTATAAGGGATTCTCCGCTGTAACCGCACGAATTCCTAGAAATAAAAAACACTTAAATGGTAGCGCGAATACTGTAAGAAAAAGGCGTCGTGAGTAGAGTAGGGTACACGACATAATTTTTAACAGAAAATTAAAGCCAGGCGGTGCATAATACAAGATCTCGTAGTAAGGTAATTAGCAAAAATATTTATATCCGCTTTATAAACGCGGGGGTAATTACAAGTTAAATCACCCAGAAATTTAAATGAAAATCAGATAACACCAAACGCTTTCTCATTGGTAACACAACTATGACGTTAGTGATATGTAAATAATAGCCGTCAGCGTCAACTATCACAATTTCTTTGTTAATATCGACTGTATAACATTGTCTATCAAAGAAAAAATTGTTACATTGTTTCTGCATGTTACGTTATCGATTGCTTAGGCATATTATTGAAACCAGTATTTTATAACACACGAATAACTTAGACTTAATGATTACTAACTTTTTTGAAAGCAATTATGATTTTATCTCTGCGAAATTCGGCCACTAGGAATGCTAGAATTAACCTTAAATAATGTAAAATTTAGTTATATCATGCAATCTTGCATAGCGCAGTAAGTAAATTGTAGAGAAAATGTTGTTCGTTATGTCCAATTAAAAAGAAGTCATCGGTGTATTATAAAAGGAAACGTGTTCCTCGAACATAAAATTCGGCAAAGAACCGATAGTGTGAATACGATTTTAAATGGAAGGGATAATTGAATTGCAAGCTTATCATATCTCCTTCAATCTACGAATATTTATGTTTACTATCATTAACTGACGTATATTTACATTTTGGCATAGTAGAACACTGATAATTTGCTTTTTCGCTTATTTTTAGTAAAACCATAACAGTAGGTATAAAAGTTATGAAAGGCACGAGTGTTGGTTGTTTCTATAACACTGACGTCATGGCGCATGGAACGCTTTGTTTGTATTTGCGGGGATTCGGTGGATGTGAATCCAGTTTTCTTTACTGCTTTATAAAGACAGATAATGAAACCGGTCGGCGCCTCCACCAAATGTAGCGCACTCCTATAGTACTGACCGGGTATCCTGGTAGAGCGAGTATCGGCCAGAAAACTGTCTATACACGTACCTTATTTATTATTAATTACTTTTATCTATCTACGTTTTATTCATATTTCATTCATTCACTTCATTCATATTATCCTATTATTGGCTGTTGGATGTTTTCGGTAGGTAGAAATCCTTTATGGCCGCCATGTGCATGGTTCTAACGCTACCTGATAGGGTGAGACTCTCAATCGGAGTGTGTTAGATTGGCCGAAATATGAAGGGCATCGTTAGATTGGTACGAGTGATGCCTCTTATATTTCGGCAATAGAGAACAGAAACTAAAATTAATCATAGTACATGGCTTTATTGTTTTTCAAAATATTCTCCATGAAGATCAATCCGCTTTTGCATGCGCTTGAACGCCTTTTCGAAGTACTTTGTCCACTTCGATTGAAGTACCTGCAAAATATGCATTTTGAAAGCATCAACCCATTCTTCAGCCGTCGAAAAACGTTGACCACGTAATTTTTGTTTGACGTGCGGAAACAAAAAGAAGTCATTGGGTGCCAAATCAGGGCTGTACGGTGGATGATCCATCAATTCAACTTTTTCAGTTGTCAAAAACTTTCTTGTTTGAGCTGGTGTGTGAGAGCTCGCAATTTCCTGGCGGAGAATGATCCGTCTTCGGCGGTTGGGTTTCCTTATATTTCCGAATACTGCTGGCAAACAAATAGTTGTGTACCGGTCAGAATTGACTGTGCGACGTTGCACCAATGGTACAGTTGCCACATGCCCGGTTTTTTCCGAAGAAACAGGCGACCATTTGCTTTGAAATGCTTCGTGCACGAACAACATTTGTTGGATTTGGCTCATACAGGTTACTTTTGGGCTCATAGGGATAGATGCATGATTCGATATCATAGACATGTTTTGAAGTACCGTGCCTTTTTTTGACTGATTGTCAAATTATGTGGAATCCAACATGAACCAATATTTTTGACGGCTAAATGTTGATACAATATGGAATGTATGCTGGTCCCACGAATACCCAAGAGTACCTCAATCTCGCATTACGTCACATGCCGATCTTGCAATATTAGTTTCCGCGCAGCATCAATGTTTTTCGGAACAACTGATTTTGGACGGCCTTCACGAAATTCGTCTGTGAGTGAAGTACGGCCACGATTGAATTCGGCGTACCACCGGCATACACTAGTTTTTGATGGTGCTTCATCGCCAACTGCCGAATTAAGTTCATCATTAAGTTGTTGAGATAATAAACGTCGAAAATTGTAAAACATAATGACCGAAAATGTTCCCGAATTAATTCCATTTTTCGGGCAAGATGATTATTTTAAGTCACTGTAACAGAAATATCGCTTGTACGTCAAAATGTTCTGAGTAAGTATACTGTAAAAAAGGGAGAAATTTATGATACAGGCGTCTGTTGTCAGGTGGCAGCACCTGAAACGCCTATTCCCGAAATATAAAAGGCATCCCTCGTACAGCGCTTTCACGGAACCGCCCTTTTCAACATCTTCATCGTGAAAGCACCGAACACTGATTGACTCTCATCTGCATTAGATACTGCACATAAACGGTGATTCGCGAATATTTCATCATTTGCAAACTACGCCTTGTGCAAGTCTCTAACCTAACGCTAAAAGTATTATCACGGAATATCAAAAGTATCGTCCCGACATCTTGTGGCAACTGTACAACGCTTGTCGTGAATTTAAATTCACATTAGTTTACATTCTAAAGGCGTGCTCCAATTGTTTGCTTGCACTTAATAAGATTAAAAACTGTTTGCGCACTCTGGTTGGCTCCTTCTGTTTACAGGGTTAGAATTACCGTATTTATTCTAATAAGCGCCCAGGTGGTTAAATCATTTAGGGCATCTATCTTAGCGGCATTTAAAGGAGGTGCGGCATTTATTATAGTGCCGCGTTTATTTCGAATCAAACCAAATCCTCATTTTTATTCTTTTACTATCCATCTCAAAACAATTGTAATGCAACTTAGTTTTGATATCACATACGGGTGGTATCACATACGGAATGCAATATGAATGTGGGTAACAGGGATTCCCCTATCGACTTTTGACGTATGCAGTTCCCATAAAGATGCGGCGTTTATTAGAGTGCGGGGTTTATTCCATTCGGCATCATTTTCTTGCGGCGTTTGTTAGAGTGCGGCGGTTATTGTAGGTGCGCCTCCAATTAGAATAAATAAGGTATTCCAATTTCCAGAAGTTCTTTTTCGCCGCATAATATTCCAGAAATATATAATCAATTTCGTTGGCGGCAATTCTACGCCAACGAAATTGATTATATAAGGAGTCGTGTGAATAGGAAGTTGAATTTAAGATTATCTACGTTTGTGCAAAAGTCTAAGCGATTTGTAAATAGTGCAATTAAGCTTTAAAGTTATGGAATTATTGTAAGAATTTTTGTGTGAATATTTGTTTTAAGTGCTTAATTAATAAACCGAATTGACGTAATTAGGGGGGTGGGGTTGAATTTTATCGAACCCAAGTCTATGTCCGAAAGTTAAATTCGTGAGTGTATTAAGAAAGTTAAACGGCAGAAATTGAAAATCATGATTAGCCGCGGAAAACTGTTTGATGGTAGTTGGAATCCGATGAATAAAAACATGGGATACAAATATTAAGCTCACTCTGGTAGAAAAATGACCCAGTTATAAACACTATTCAAGTTCAATAACTTTTGTTGTAAATAAACAACGTACCTGCTTTTCCCATTAATCCGCATTTTACGAACTGTTTTTTAGGAAATGAAGCCGACTTCAAAGGAATCGGAAAGGCGTTTATCCTTGTTATCTTCATAGAGATAAAGGGGCCTATTGTTGACGCTGCACGAAGGAGCGATTCATTCTATATTTTATTGCATCCGCCTATTATTTCTTCCACAGAAAAAAATGGAAGAATTACATTTTTTTGAGGTGTTTGAACTCCTCACCTATTTGTAAGAAAGTGCCATAGCCAAAAAATGAATACACATACCTTTTGTGTATGTGGAGAATCTTTATCTTCAATTCACCGGCTTCGTCTCGAGCAGTTCTAAAACGGCTTCGAAGGAATTTCTAAAACGAAAATAATAATGTTAAGTTTATATGCAGACTGTTTATTTTTCCGCACATTCTATGTGTCCGAATTAAACACTTATGTGATTTATAATTATATATATTATGTCGAATTGAGCATCTCAATAACCTAAAGATAATTTTTAAACCAATTTCGGAAAATGTTACTCTACAGAAGAATTTTAACAATGTTACACATGTAAGTATTGTAAGGGTTTCTGTCAAAAGATTAATCGAGCAACCCCGTATATCACCTTTCAAAATTAGGAAAAATTTAAGAGAATAAAATAAAGTAGGCAAGTGAATATCAATAAACCATCAAAATCAGGTGCCAAATAAACTGGTTACATGGGGATAACATGGTTTACTAACAATGTTGAGAAATTGAACAAAAAAGGGCATTACCGATAGATGGATTCAATTACCAAAAATGATAAATTAGGTTAATGAGCAGTTTATAGACAAGTTACTAGTTGTTATTTAAGAGATAAAACTGCTTCAAAGCATATTAAATATTAGCAAGATAAGAGAAATCATTGACTTTACCTTTTGACAGTGAGAAATGATACCAAAGTGTAAGGATATTTAAACCATTAGGATGCAAGCATACCAACATGGATATAAAAAATTTTTATGTAACAATAAGTTAACCGAGTTAAATATCATTAATTGTAATTGGTCTTGTAATACGTGTTTAAACCCATAAAAATATCATCAATCCAAGCAAAACTATTTCTTTGTAAAACTATGTAGAAAAGATGCTATCCGTAATTCTGGATCGTGGTCAGGACGAATTGATCACGAAGCAGGAGAATAAATCCATTAAATGATCGATTTATTGCGGACGATGAAAGTATCCGATTTGGCCAAATCTAGAAAATTTAAAAGAAAAGAAAAAAGAGGGACGGAGTGACAGATAAAAATATAGAATTTTTTTCACCGATTGCTTTGAAAATTTGACAACATTGCGTTCAAATACGTTGTTTTTATATATAGATGTCACCTGTGACAGGTAAAATAATGCTTTTCTTTCTTTTTAACTTAACCAGACTGGGCCACAGCAACGCGTGGCCGGGAACAGCTAGTATATTATAAAATGGTTACTAAATTGTTCCATGATCAATTAGAAAACTGGAAATCGGGAAGGACGCTATTGTTATTTTAGGGTGAAAGGTATTGAAAGCAAATTTAAGGAGAAAAGTCAATAGAGTAAAAAGCAGAATTAAACGTTTTTGAGGAGAAATAGTACATTGATCGGAAATAACGCGAAGCTATATTGTAAATTGCATAGAAGTTTGTTCCCGACCTTGAAAATTAATCCGTTCCGGTAAAGATTGTTATTCCGAGAGAGATCAATAAAGAGAACTATTACAGTTTTGATCGTCCATAACGTAGGGCACTAGCAATTCCACATTTATCACACTCGTACAGGGAGGATTATTACAATATGTATGTACAGTGATCACACACTACCCGTCACACTAACTGTCCTCTCTTCTGCTTTCCTCCTTACTCCATAAAACCTCTTGTGCTTTTGGACCAATTTACAATTGGCCGATTTAACTTTAGCTTTTAAACTTATTACTTCACGCTCTTAATTTCTATCCTTCTTTTTTGTCAACAATTTTGTCTAGCGAGGTATCAATTATTTCGTCTCTAGGTAATAAATGGTAACTGAGCTTCCGTGGATGATATTTGTTGCTTGTACGCTTCCTAGTACATATTCGATAGTTTTTTTTACTACCCAAATATAGGTACCGGTCATTTTTGCAACCACTGGCCCCAGTGCTTGTAACAATGACCTTAGGAGGTACCTTTGTGTTTATTGGTTTGCTAGGCATCTTGTACGAAACTGATATGGTAATTTGTAAAAGCTTTCTTTGTATTGTATAATGTTATGTGTGAGAATATGTTATGATTTTACAATATATTTAGAACTAAAATTTTCTTTTGTCTAATAACATCTAATTAGTTCCATTATCTTCAACCAGGCGAACTTATTATCTATTCCCCAAAGTAGTGCCCTAATTTACCGACTGAGTAAAATGAAGGAAGGCATAATTTAATGCAACAACGAAAGAATAATCAATCAAAACAAAAGTACGCAAATTCGTAACGGAAGGAATGAGAATATAGGAAACCCTGCGGATGGTCATAATAATACATACAGAGTGAATCTTGGCAGCTGCGGATAAGCTCAGTAAGTAGTAAACTGCCAGATGTTTCAGTTTGTTAGAACAGAATACCCTCCTGTGCGGCTGCTTCATATTTATCTAATAAACAGATACATCGCAGTAATACATTTCTGTCCGACACATTGGGTTTTCCATGCGCAGTACGAGCGCGTACACTCGGTATACTCAACCACCAATAGTTTCGCTGGTCAAATACATATACATATGAGCATAACAGATTTACCGCCTAAGATATTTACGGTAAACTACATGTACCTCTTTTTGGTCTTGTTACATATATTAAAAATTAATTTATATCACACTAGAACAGCTAACTAAAGTATAGTTCGATAGATTTGGCCCAACGCGGTTTGCGTTTACTACCTACTCATTTCCATTAATTTGCGAATCTTTGAAATCATATATTACCATGTTTTTTTTTTTTCAAAATTACAAAAGTCCCGCTTGTCTAGAAAAAAAACTTTAAATTTTTGAATTCGTTTCGAAATTGCGTGCAGATTTAAGAAGCAAATTGATACCTATGATCTCAAGGGAAAGTACTGCTCAAGATTTGCAATTGGCTTTTGGATTTTTTTTCAGGCTTTTCAATTTACTGACGGTACTTGCTCAGTAAATGTCGTATATTAATTGTAATTATTTCAGGAAGGATCTCAATACGACGAATAATTATGTATTGCAATTTTAGCTTATTTTCGAATTAACTAAAGCCACATGTTTACGACAGAATGAAATGTATTTCTTGGAATCAGACACTGTTTTTTGGTTTAAGATTTACTTTGTTTTTGTCTTTACAGAGGTATTTACGTGTATATATCTATTATTACGCCAAACACTCGCCCTTTTACCTTTACATTCGTTTTGTTGGTGCGCATCAGAGATAAGGTATAGTAGAGCATGGCAACTTAATAACGTGAAATCCCAATTGCGTTTTATGCCCTCTACTATAAGGAAGTGGCATTTTTAAATGACTATATTTTTTACTACTATTTTCTATGTAATTATTAACACAAAAATGAACACATCTTTATATCGAAGTCCTTATTTTTTCCGTAATCCGTCTTCAGAATTAGTTACACAACACTTTATGGGAGGCATTGCTATTAAAGAAATATAATTAATTGACAATATACGTATGTAACCCTAAAACAATTTTCAATGAATTTCATTACATGCGCATATGCGAATTTGAAATCCACATGAAATCCCTGAACTATATGAACTAATCACTAACCGTTTATTACTGCAATCCTACTACTTTGCGAACACGGAATTGTAAATTTCAAGCCGTCAAAATATGAAATTGTAGCACTGCGAACGCATAGCAATTAGTGTGCATGCGTCGTTCAATTTCGGATAGTTTCTGACTGCGCTGCGAATCACTACACTAACTAATTGTAATAATAACACAAGAAAAATCTAGAACAAGATTGACCAAATCAAACAAGGGTAAGCAGTTGACTGCATCTGACAAGCATCAACAATCAAATGGCTTCCCGCGTTACCATTTGTACCGGAAGTACACCAACTACAGCGCCGCCTACCACATGGAAGTAACTTAGAACTTGTATCACTCCACTTATAATTTACTTTGCCTCCCGTGGTACGCATGTTCCCCACTCTCCACTGCAGCGCCATCTATAGGTCAACCCTAATAACGCTGTAGCAGCGCCACCCAGAGGTCAACTTCAGTAAACAACATAGTCAAACATTTAACTTAACACCACAAATTGATAAATTCGTTATTTTTTTATTCATGATAAGCTTAATGGCGCGCCGATTAAAAATCGGATACATACATACATGATTTTAATATTTATTTATAAATTTACATTGTTAATATAGCTCTGTTAATTTACGTGAATTACTACTACCACTTGTCATAGGGCAGATATATTGGGGAACCACCCCAAAAAATATTTTTAGTTAGCACCTAGTTTTGATGCAATGTTTAGGAGCAGCACATTTCTCTGCCACATTTAAGCGCACAACTTACGTATGTCTCGCTCCGTGTCCGTGGTAGGCTCGTAAATAATATACATAATTGGTGACGGCAATGTTATTCACTTACTTAGTTCATAATCTTATTCGTGGTCGAATATTTCTAGAATTCCATTGGCGCTTTTTCACGAAAGAATTTTGCAAGTGATATCTTAATTTGCATGCAGTTATTTATGGATGTCCTTTAACATTTTCGCCGATTGGTGTTTGCGGTGAGTGTTTTTTGATGGCGTTTACTTTCGTGTTCTGGAAATCTGTTTTCGCAGGTTTCTGCTCTTTTACTAACCATTCCTAGAAGATTTTGCAATCGAGCCAATAGTTTGCTATATGCTGTACGTAATTAAAAACCAAATCCGAAGAAGAATTGCTAAATTAATTGGAGTGTTAGTTGGAGTCAAAAAAGTTGCAATTCAAGCAAGTTTAGGTGATCTGAATATTGGAACATATAACCGTATGACAGCCAATCCGTTATCATCATTTAAATTAGGGGAAAGTGTTATTACAAGGAATTAAAATGAGTAGTGGGGTTTGTAAACTGTATTTAATTGTCGCTACTAATCTACGAAAGCTTTTTCTCAATTTTTTTCTGCAGTTACCTATTTCCTTTTATCTTATTTTTTTTGTTCCATTTCTATATTTATTCCTGATTTAGCTATTTATTTGTTGTTATAACGATTCGCTATGTTTATTTATTTGCACGATTTATAAGATTTACTTTCCTTACGCTTTTTAAATAGTACCTAACATTACTTCTCTTGGGTTAATGCAAAATCTTATCATAGACATGATCTGCGGGTTTACATGGAGTATAGGGGATGCTGAACTTTAACTTTGCGTGTTCTCTTTCTTTGTCTTGACACAATTTTCAAGTTTATGGAACTTGAAACAGATGTAAAAATAAACCTTATTCGTATTCAACTTTAATGTCTTCTCAATTTTCATAGTTACAATGTTTGTATCCATATTTAATAAATGAAACATTATTTATTTGATAACAATCAACAAGGGTGACACAGGCGTATGGGTTTTGTCAAAAAAAGGATAAAATATTCGATTAAACTATAAATAACTTTATCAGTCAAATAAGATTTCAATATATCTTTGTTCACATCTATGTTCACATTTAGTAAAATTCGATGGCACTGAGTTAAATAATTTTAAGCCCATACAATTTGGAGACAAATTACTAACTTCCAGTCTAGGAACCCTAAACTGATTTCCAGTCCTCACACCGTAGCGATGAATTTAACTACTCTTCACAAACTTTACTTGCCCTGTTCAAAAAATATTTACACATAGTTCGAAAATGTATAAGCCCGTTAATGGCAATATTTGAAATTCTCGAAAGAGCTCCCTCACAATCCGTTTCTGCGCCACAAAAACAGCATACGCAGCAGACGATCCTCCCCAAAAACCAACGCCATATCGCAGTCTACTCTCAACCAAGGCTTAATATGTAGCTATCAACTGCTTTCTTGTTTGTACATACCTTAAATTACGATATAGGTACGTTAAGGAATTGAGTTTAGAAACTAAATATATTCATTATAGTTTTTCCATGTAAGACTCTGATCCAAATGTAGGTCTAAAAATTTAGTACTATCCGTAGATCATATCATTTTACCGTCAATACAGAGATTAAGTGACGGTACACTATGTTGTCTACTGTGGAATGTCAGGTATTGGGTTTTATCTACATTTAGTCTGTTCGCTCAACCATTAAGTCTGTCAAGAAAATAATTACATTTGCATTCTAGAATTTCTTTTACCTTATCAGATACAACAACAGAAATGTCATCAGAAGAAATTTGTTGAGATAGGTATGGCAACTAATCGAAGTTCAAATTTAGCTTTTTTCTCAATAATAATGCATTCATTTTATCCATGCTAAATACTAGGTTTGAGTTTAGTTCCACTTGCGCTATTATTAAAAATAATTCGATATTAGTATAATTCCTACCACTTTCAAATCGCCGTAAAAGTAATTGAAGTACAATTAAATTAATACGTATTATAGTATGAAATTCTTCCATATGTGAAATCGGGATTTAGGAAGAATTATTACAGTTGCTGGTCCGCCTTATTAAATATAGTAGCGATAGAGGTAGGATGACGCTACTGTGCGTACTAGATTTTACGAAGGCTTTTGATTTCCTAAATCAGTGATACTCGATCCTTTTTAGCTGCGGAGCCCTAGTTAAACTGAGAAACATGTGGTGGAGCCCCTAAACTTTTTACATTAGATTAATATATGTATGTAAATTGAACACAATAATGAGCGCGCGAAACCCTTGCAGACATTTGATGGTGTCCCCGGGGCTCCACGGAGCACACTTTGGGAACCGCCATAGATTATTGTCAGCAATTTTATGCCTAGACTCGAAATCCCTGGATTTGCTACAGATACTGTCTCTCGTTACTGTTACCTCAGGCATAGCTCATGGTTCGGTACTTTAGTCTTTACTTTATGTAATCTATGCTGCCGCTTTTACAAAACACAAAGATCACTCCAATCATCACCTTTACGCTGACGATACTCAATCGTACCTGCCTTTTGAACCTGATAGTGGTAGTAACTGGTATCAGGTTCAAATGACAAGTAATATTTATAATAGTTGTTAAATGGAAGGTTATTTAAAAGAATGTCTTACGGTTTCAGTTCCATTACCGAAAACTGTTTTATGATTATAAAAAAATAGTATAGCAATACGAGTAATGTTTGCTAAATAGTCCAGAATGAATCTTACATGAATAATTCCTCCCTACTGTTCGTTTTTGTTAATTAGGTATTTGTTGAGTTCAGGTTCGCTGAATTGATGGTAATCTGAACTCCACCACATTTTTCAATTTTCCATTGTTGAACTCTTACGGGTATTGTTGACGTATAGCGTTTAAATGTATCATGGGTAGAGTCAAGTACTATACACATTTGGAGTCTTCACTTTAACATAAATATTTGTATACAGTCTATACTTATGTTCGTCATAGTCAAGTTAGTTAAAGAATCTTATATATGCACGGTATAGAATTGTAGCTGTTCATTGCTGAACTCTTTTAATCTTGATTGTCGATTTTACCACATTTCTGCCGTTTTTTCCTACAGCCCTTTATGTGCGTTTTCTATTTTCTATTTTTCTTCATCTTCTACTATGATTAACTTTCTTCTTTTATTCTATTCTTCTATTCCCATTTTTGTTATGTCTTTTTCTACTTGATCCTTTCATTTTTATCTGCCTTCCACTGGGTTCAATCCAAGGGGCAGGCAAAATCCAATAAGAACTTTAACAGCTCTTATTGGGATTTGCCTGCCCCTTCTGAAAAAGTGTCCTTACTTTATTCAATCCTTAGTGCCTTTATAAATCTTACCATGTTTTCGTGTTTTAAAATTTAATCTATTTCATAATTCATTATGGGTCTCCATTAATTTTCGGTTATCTTTTAGTACTATGATTGTTCAGACAGTTACTCTTTTAAATATGTCCAGGTGATCTTCGATTTTTTTTGTTAAATTCATGGTGCTATATAAATTCATAGTTTAGTGTTTTTGCTCAGTTTTTTAAACCTTTGATTGATTGTAAATTAGTGCAAAAACGCTTTGTATCCTAATTGAAACCTTTTCGTAATATAACTACTGTTTGTCTTAGACATTTGAAATTATCAAGCTCTTCGAATTCGTAATCTTTAATTGTGTGGATGTCGTTTTCCTTCTAATATCGCACAAAATCTATTTAGTCTTTTTCTCGTTTATCTCTAAACCCTCACCTTAAACAATTCATATTGAAACTTGTCTTACATACATAACACAAACGTTGTTGTCAATTTTGTCATAAGTAATTAAATACAGGTGTTGTAATAATTTCATATTTAAAGTCAATATGCATGCATATACCTATATTGTTATTGTGTTAGAATAAGTTAAATGTTAGGTCCATTAATATTACAGATAAGAGAAATTATCGGCTGATACACAAATAAATATTAAATTGTCGGTGGATTTGTGATAAGTTTGGTTAAATTGATACAGAATAACAAAAAATAATCGAACTGCGCCTTCAAATAATACACTTTACTGTAATTTCTGGCGCATTTCTGTCAGAAGCAGTTTCACTTGGGAAAGGGTAGATTTAATGTAGTGAATTTATGAAAGTGTTATAATATTTGGCATAATTAGTATTTCCGCGGAGCAAATTCCCTAAATATCCTCGGAATTGTGATTTGAATATGAAATCGCTCTTAAATTGTTTTGAAATGAATGTGAACACGTTTAGAGCGCTAGCTTGTTTGACGGTGTATAATTAATAGTGTCCGTGTATAATTACGATTTTGCTATCTACGAAACTATCAATTGACGCAAAGCTCCGAAGGAGTCCGCACCTGGAGAGCCGCAGAAGAAGGTGGTGGAAACCAGAATGTGAAAAGAAAACCGGTCAGCGCACCGCCAAAGTCAGTAGATTGGCGAACTCGTGGCTGGCGTGACACATTCACCAAGAGAGAGAGAGCGAACGACCGAGTGTGTGTGCGCGAAGTGTGTTTCGCGTGCAGACCACAGCATGCGGCTGCACCAGCATCTTATGCTGGCAGCTGTAGTGATGTTGTTTACGCGTTGGCCCCATGTTGGGGCTCTATTACTACCCACTCAGAAAACGCACGAAACGACTTTTTGTCCCATTTTAGAGGATTATTGCCGATGTACCGCCAATCAGCAGGAGTTCGTCTGCAAGGCGGCCGGTTTCACGGCTATACCAGGAGAACTGCCCGATTTCGTCTTTAAACTGTGAGTGTTTCACTCTTAATCCATTTGTAAGACGTACGGACCGGACAGAAGGTGTAATTAGGGAAACGATCTTTTGACAGAAATTGTTTTTTTAACAGCTGTAACTCAAAGTATAAGAGTATAACACACAACGTGTGTCATAACATACATACACACTTGAGCTTGTATGTATACACATTATTCATTTCGGTTATGTCTGCATTTATTATGCAATCCTTGTTTTATACAATTGAGCGTATTCTTAATTTATTTAATTATATAAAGCCTACATTATTTTTTTGATGTATTTAAAAAACAGGTTGCAAAACATGCAGCAAGCTATGCACGCGCGTGCCCAAAATTCTTATAGTATAAAAGTACTTTGTTGTTTATAGCAAATTACCAATAAAAATTTCAGATAATAAATTAAAAATACGGTCCACTATACTCTCGAGGGGTTGAAAACTAACATTTCTTTATTAACATTTTATCAATTGTTGATTTTCGTAGAGTTCTCTTTTATATAAATACATCATTTTACATTTTTTTGATGAAAAAATCGCGTCAATATGATTAATTCTGTATTATTTTGTTAATAAATTTGTTTATTAGGTTCAGTAAACAGAATGGTTACCCGAAAATAATATTTCCTTATTGGATTTTTCACATCTGCTTGTTATTATGCGGATAATCCAGTACTGGGGAGAAAGATAAAGGGCAAAATGATATCCTAATCCCATAATTAAAAGCGGTTGAATGAATTCTTAACTTATATTAATTTATGGACAGATAATCAATTCTAAGATATCAAATATATGTTATTTTAATTATTTAAAACATTTTGTATTCAATTGAAATAAAATCAGATAACTAACATTTTTTATGTTATCAAGTTTTTTCTTTGTGGAAATAATTATTTCTGTATTAGAAGCAGGTATCTGCTAGCTTTAGTGTCAAAATTATTATGTCTGTTTAATTTATTAAAATATTGTTTTATAATATTTTTTGAATAAAGTCAAAATTTTCACTGTTAGCATTAATTCTAGTGTTACATTGCTAAATTAAACATAAGCGTTTCTAATAAGTTTTATAATATCGCTTACGTGTATCTCTACAACTTATTAACTAAAACTGTTACTAAAGTATTTACCACCAATAGAAAATTACTTTTATAACTTTGTATGCAAGAATAAAAGCTTAGGAATGGTTTCGATAGAAAGTTGAATACCCTACATGTGTTTCCTTTAACAATAATAATATAATACATATATATATTTTTTTAGCAAACAAAAAATTATAAATAATAATGTTTAAATAAAGTTAATTTAATAAATGTAAAAATATCCAATTAAGTTAGAGTAAACACATGTCTAACATTTAAATGTATATGAGGCGCCATAACATGAACATTAACAGGAGATATGTATAATTTAAAACAATAATTATTGATATTGAATTTGATCGGCAACTATGGCCTTCCAGTGGATGCTATTCGTTGATGTTGTAGTACTTCATTTCGAATAACATTCTTTTCGTTCTGGTTTTAAAAGAATTAGCCCATAATTGTTTTAATATCTGCCAATAAAATGTTATATAGTTTAGAGGTTATTAGCCTATGATGTGGAACTCTAAAATAAAGCAGTTTGCGTATTATGTACATATGATTGTGTCCTTTAATTACGAATCCATCCTTGTTGTTAGGTACATAGATAATTATGTTTAATATGAAAATACACGCCAGAGTAACTATCATATTCCTTTTGAAGTGCGTTCTGCGGAATTCGTTATATTTCAGATGGCTTAATATTCTAAATGCGTTCTTCTGCTCTTTAAAGATTCTGATTGTCTCCGTAGATGAAGAAAAGCACACCGTAGTTAAGCAGAGAATGAAAACCGCAGAGTAGGCAGTATTTGTTGCCGTCAACGTTGTTACATGTTTCAACCTTATCAGGGCATAAAGTACTGATGCTAATCTACCTGACAGAACTTCGATATGCGCTATTTCATGCTCTGTGTTTTCTCCATTTTGACTTTTAATTATATATAACACTGGTCAACACCAATTATTTTTTCCTCATTTTTCTACTGTTATTGAGTATTTCTAGGACCCTGACTAAGAAAAAAATACCAGATAATTGCTAACAGCTTTACAATTCAAGAAAATACAAGAAAATTACTACATATTTAAGTAAAATTTCTATTCAACACTATGAAATATTGCACCCCAGCTCTTGCAATTTCTATAGCATACACCCAACAAGCTCGATATAGTTGCCGGACTTGTTGTTCCAAAGAAAGTTAGTTATAACTAAAATAAATAAATTCCAAGCTTTCAATTGGACTTCATTCATTGATTTGACAAAATCCGGATCTTGCACGAGTTTCCTAATTTGTGGTTCATCAAATAAACTTGCTTTTAATTTCTCGGTACTTAATCCTGGAAACTTGCGCGAGAGAAAATTTGTCAAGGGCCTTCACAAACTGTTTCATTATGCTGAGTTTAGTATGAAGTGGTCGAAGTATGATACGATCTCGGCTAACTAAAGGCGCGTTTATAATATCTTTTGTACCAACTTTCAGCTCTTCTCGCACCGGCAAAACTTTTTGTGACCAAAGGCGGTGCTTGTCTCGACTGTCCTAGAGATACATAAAACAAGGGAATTTTTTGTATCCACCTTGTTGACCTAGAAGGAAGTTAAGCATTTTCAAGTCAACACAAATGGCCCAGTTATGGTCTTGATACTTAATTTTTTCCATTACTTAAATATTTGTGTACTATTCTTTCAAAGTCGTCGAATGTGCGATAGGTGTAGATCCATATTTGTTACCGTTATGAAGTAAAACGCATTTTTAGCTTCCTTTGCTGCTGTCTATAAAAGGACGCCAATCACTAGGTTGATATCTTTTTAAACTCATCTGTTGTAAAATACCCCTAGTATCATTACAAAAGACCAACTCCTTCTCTTCAGAAAAATACGGTACCAGATTCTTTTCTCGGGTACGATAAAAAGTAATATTGGTTTTCGGACTAAGACAATTTTTTTCTTTTAAACGAGATGCTAAAATTTCAGACGCTTCCTTTGATAGGTTCAGATCTCTTACTAAGTCACTCGGATTCTTTTGATTAAATCGTTGAGGTTCTGATTGGCTAAATATGTAGTCTGAATCAGAGTCTTCACTTGATGTATTGTATTCGGGTTTATGTAGTTTTGGATCATTAGAGAATTTAGATGTGCTGACTTGTACCTCACATGATTTGAGGTCGTACAGCAGAAGATAAGTTAGGATATGACCACTTACTTCGATTTCCAGGATTAATTCCGTTTATTTTCACAACGCAGAAGTAGCAATCGTTGTGATGATTTTGAGGTTCTCGTCAAATCATGGGTGTTTCGAACTTTATTGCATTCCTTTTTCCATTGGACCATTGTCGCAGACACACAATACATTTCTGGCACACAATATGAGGTACCCATGGCTTGTCTTGATTGCACAGTCATTTTAAAGTACTGAAGATACGCAGTTTCTACGAAGCCTGATATAGGTTTTCGATATTTTTCAAAGATATATTCGCCACAAATTTAGCAAAAACAATCAGGATTATGCAAACAATGTCTTCTTGACAAAGCATAAAAATCAAAACAAAATTAGTAAATGCGGGTAGTAAGCTGTAACTCAAAAACAAGAACTGTTCGAGAAACACTGTTGCCATATTCGTAAAATGCACACCGGACTGAGCCAGAAACTAAAAAAAAATCATAGGAAAAAAACAAAAAATATTTTTGTCGGCCTGTGTAATTTTCAGTGCAGTTCAGTTTCAGTTGTTAATTCAATTTTTTTTAAATACTCGAATCTTCGACCATTCTCAGAAATTATCTGTAATATCAATCCATTAGCCAGTAGATCAGTCTGCTTAGGTTTCTTACCATATTACAATAATTTGTTTTCCATATTGAGTAGGACCTAAAAGAGTTAGAAATTAGCAATTTGTGTTTATTATCAAATATAATAAACAATCAAATTGTTATCTTCTAGCAAAGTGATAAAGGGATAATGTTTTACAATTATTCCTGAAGACAGTTAGTTTACGTTGTCAAGTTATTATATGTAATAAAATAAATTAAATTGAGAGTTTTATTTTTTCTAACCGATCTCACACATATATATGTATATATTCGTATCAGGAGCAATAAACTTCGTTTGTTTATAATATATGGAGAATTAGCCTTATTTCTTAGCTTTGTATTTTGAACCTATGTTTATTTATATAAAAATCTGCGTTTGTCTGTATTAAAATTGCCAAAAATATAATTTACGTTTCTTTTTATGAATCCATATAACTTTAGTCTAATTCACGGTCGGCCTAATAATAGGCGAACATTTCTCCTGTGTTCCTATTTCTCGTTTTATTATCAGGTCACGTAAAAGAGGCACAACAAAGTTCGAGAGAATATAATAGCAATTACAGCACGCGTTACACGAAGCCAAAATGGGAAAGAGAAATGTATCAGAAAACAGATAAAGTCGTTTTTTTACGCGGACATCTTTACTAAACACCGGGATTATTTAAATGAGCCGCAATTAATTTTCTAGATGTGACACTAAATATGTTAATTTTATATGCCAACAATAAAATCGTCGTAATCGTTTGAGGTTTACAAGCCGATGATACTACTTGAGTGGCTCGAATTATTAAACAAACAAATGAGTTTTTATGCAGAGAATCGGTGTACTACCACAAGTATGTATATTATACGTAGTTGGATTGTAGCTATTAGAATTATGTTGGAGGCTGCAGCATTGTGTATGAAAATTGGAATATTGGTTATTTATAAGGAAGTAAGGGTAATTAGTAACTAACGATTATTAATTGACAAGTTAAGTTTAAATTTGTTTTAATTACATAAAATCTCATATTACTAATTTAACCATAGATTATCAGATTTTAATCACATAGTAAAAGATTATTGCAAGTTATTCCTGGATTTCAAGATGTGAATTTTAATTGAATATGATAGTATCCCTAGATTATCCAATACAAGAGAGATTACCGAAAGTTTGAAGGGTAACTACGTTGAGTAGAAATGTACGCGGCTGTTATATTCTTGTTCGTCGCTTTATCTTTATATATTCAGGAAATTCTAATATATTCCCTTAAGTATCTGAATTATGTGATTAATTAGACTGTTAAGTTAAATATCGATAATATGGAACTGCACGCATTTGGAGGTGTAAAGTCTTAGTTTATGTGTAACACCTTAAGATTTAGAAACATCATTTGAACATAAATTATTAAACATTATTTGCATATAAAAACCAATACCTATCATTTAAAGAAATCTAAGACAGCTAGCGAGTTTGGAATTATTAAGTGTTCGATCAAAAAACTACTTTTACTTAAAGATAAAGGAATAAGTTAGTAATTCTGAGCAAGAAAAATTAAATAAATATTATTAAATATAGTTTATTATTATAATAATAATATATATTTGCAATTAAACCATTACAAATATCGATGACAAACTGTAAATATAGTGAAATGCAGTAATAACATTGAGCCTGGATACGGTATTCTAAGGTTTTTTCGATTGCGAGTTGCATGCTCATGGTTATCTCCGTTCTGCGGGAATTTATTTATGTTGTTGTGCACATGTGTAACTACACTCAGGATAAACAAAGATGGTAACGTCAGTATGCTCTCTTTTCTGAAGTGGCCTTTGCAGCTTTCATCATACCGTAGTTTGTATAATGATCTCACCGCTTTCTTTTGTAGAACGAATACACGAGACGCCTCATAAGCAGATCCCCAAAAGATGATTCCATAGTTCAGCATGGAGTGAAAGGTGGCGAAATATCCTATTCTAGTCGCATTATGAGTTGTTACTTGCCTTAATCTTCGCAGACAGTAAAGAGCAATCGACAGTCTCCTCAAAAGATACCCAATGTGAGCTGACCAATTTAATTTGGTGTCTAAACTTAAACCTAACGTCGGAGTTGATTACTGTGTTTTTGTGGTTAAAATTAGGTTTTGGGTTTTTACCGTGTTTGAGTTTGTTAGCGCCAAACCATTCGCACGCTTCTGCAATTGGTTTCTCGGATTTGGTATGAACATCCACAAACCAGGTAACAGGTAAAGGTGAGACCAATAGTGTCTGCTATTAAGTAACCAAATTAAAACTTGATGTCGAAATGGTTAGCAAATGAATTTAAAAAATTACTCGTCCAACCGAAAAATTTTCATTCAAAATCATGTAAATCTCTGAATACATGGCTTTGACAATAATAATATGATAATTATTATAAACAATTTTGCCAGGGAACCTAAACAATTGGTACGTAAATAAAAACCATACAACCTTCATATCTCGAAGTAATCAAGTAATCACAAATCAACCAGAAATCTATTTAAAATTTTTAAAGAACAAAATTTACGTATCGCGTATAAAATAAAAAATTCTTTAAACAAACTTTTAGGAAATGAAAAAGACAAAATATTGAGGTATATCATATAATGTGAAACATATTGGGAAACGAAGGCGACCAACACGTTTGAAGGAGCACATTGCTCGTTTTAGATTCGACAGACCTGAAAAGCCTAGTGTTGCCCAGCATATTTCGTAAAAAGGTCATGCCACCTCAACAAACAGCCGTTAGGTTAATCACACAAGTCCTTGATAGATTGAAGAGAATTGGATAGTTGTGAGAGTATTTATAGCCAATAATTGAATTTCTACTACCTTTGCTTGGTAAAGGTCCAAATCAATATCCAATAAAATGTTAAATCTCCTTCACAAAATTTATTACACAGTAACAATTGGTTCACCACACAGTGGCTTCGTTAGACAAAACTAAAAACTAATACAATACAACCCAAATTTGCAATATTTCAATATTGACAAAAGTTGTATTGTATTAGTTTTTAGTTTTGTCTGACGAAGCCATTGTTTGGTGGAACAATTGTTACTGTGTAATAAATTTTGTGAAGGAGAACATTTTATTGGATATTTATAGTCATACAATTAAAGGCGAGATTGTGATTTTGTATTTTATTGTGATTTCTGACAAATGTCCTACCCCGCATCTAGCTTGTAAGAACTTTGGGCATAAATTAAGTGTTTACTTCGTCACGCTCAATGAACCGTAACCATTAAGTTGTATATAGATATAGATTCTAAGGTGAAAATCTGTGTTATTTTATCTTAACCAGAGATCCTAAGTATAACACTTTTTTCTTTCTTCTGAAGATGGCAACTTATTTGCGGCAATACTTATCTAGATTGACTCACTCATTAAGGTGGTAAGGGTCTTCTATCTTATTATCTTATACTAATACCTATGGTTAAACGTGTTTGGCTATTTGAAAATAAGTGGATAATTCATCAATGAATGAATAAAATCCTTGACGCTAGTAAGATGCTACTATTTGTGAGTAAAATATTGCAAATTGCAAGGAGATTTGAACCGACAAACGTTAGTGAGTACATTCACCAGATTTTCTAATTTAAAAAGTGGCATTAACTTTTACTGTGAAAATATAAATTACTCATAACACATACTTTTTTTTGGTGTGCTATTCATCATTTCTCCTTTAACGGTTCATTTAAAGCTGTCTTATAATTAACTAACGTGTTTGGAGTGTGACGTGTACTAATATGAGGAAGAGTGTGTTTTGTTTTTATCTCACTTAAATTGCTCATTTGGGGAAATATATAACTGGAAACCTTTTCTATTCTGGATTAAACATATTACTGATTAAAACAGTTTGAATAAATTTCATTAAGTGTCTTATTTTATTGTATTTGTTAATTATTCTAAAGGAATTATGCAAAGTGAAGTGGAAGACGAGATTATAAAGTAAATCTTAAATGGCTATATATAATTTCGTTTTAAATTATTGATTAGTCATAGATTTTTGTCAGCGTTCACATGTTGTCTGTTTCAATATTTTAACAATGAAGTATTTTATTTAATTAATTTGTTTTATTTAAAGTCTAATCCAGTTACTCCCGTCTAAATCTTTCAACGTATTCTGCACTTCTTGATTTTAAGTATAACACTTTTTTTTAGAAAAAAAGTGCTATACTTAGGATCTCTGGTTAAGATGGAATAACACAGATTTCCGGCTTATAATCTATATACAATTTAATGGTTATAGCCTTTACATTCTTCAACATCTATTTTATAAATTCCTGATTACTGATGTACCTCAACATTTTATCTTTGGCCTTTCCCAAAAGCTTATTTAAAGAACTATTTGTTTTATGCGCGATATGTTCTTTGATAGATTTCTGTTCGATTTATGAAATGGTAATTTAACAGATTGACCGCCTTGATGACTTGAGTGTAAGGGGTGCAGTTATTAAACTTTGACAATTTTTAGATACTTTTGTTTACAACAACTTTAATTCATTTTTAATTAACACCTAAAACTTGCTGTGTTATGTAAGGAGCACTCAAATTTCTTTATTGTGTTAAAGTCATGAAGCTCTATTAATCCTAATTCGCCTGAAAAATTATTATGCACGACTTTATGCAATCGGCTTTTTTTAAAATTGTTTGTACCTACATCTTTTGACCATTCCCTTCATTGTAATTATCAATATAGTATGGTAGTTTCCGCTATGCGTGTATCTTCGCAAAGTAAAACGGAATAAGTTTAGACATTGTTACGCGTTTGAGTTCGACCTATCTACATGATGATGGTGATCGTTTGCAAGCTTATTTAGTTAACAAAAAGTTATAATAATATCAAAGTAGTCTTTATTCGCTTATTTACATTACCCTCAACAGAGAAATCATAACAACTACAAAAATAAGTTGACTGTATAGGCTAAGCGAATCTCAGGGCCAAGTTCAGACAAAAGTCTTTTAAACGCAAATCCCAATATTTTATAACAAATACATAAAAATTGAAAATAATATGCCTTACAAAGTAAACGAGTGTAATATTCTGTCAGAGGCATAATGGAAGATTAGAAAGTGTAACTACTTGAAAAAAAAACCGTAGAGTAAGAGATTAGTATTTCAAATATGTTTTAATTTATTTTTGAAATTGTTGATGTTAAGTGTTTTGCAATCAGGTGCTATTTTATTGTAGATGGAATGTACATATATTCCACGGGAAGGATCTTGTAGAAACCGATATGTGATGCAAGGGCGGGGAGATGAGATGACGACACCGAGTTGCGAGATTATACACATCGCAACGAAATCTGATCTTGTTATACAAATGTGGTGGGGTTCCTGAAGATACGATTCTGTGATACAACCGCAGGCACTGTAATTTAAGCCTAATGTTTAATTGTAAATATAATACAAATCATCAGTTCAAACTTACTTCGTGAGTACCTTCGCTGGTTGGTATATTATTTTTCTTGCTTCTTTCTATAGAAAATCTTATAAAAATACAAACATCCAAAATAAAGGAATTAATGTATTTAATGAGACGTAGTCTGTGCTGTCATAAAAACTATAATAAGGATGAATAATGGACAACTAATATGAAATAATCAGAGACAGTGGTTTGAAATAATAGAACAAATTCAAAATACCTTTACCACTTCGATTAACAAAAGTCTAAGTATATATTTCGGCAGCTAACTCGCCATTCTCAGTAGAAACTACAAAGTGTTAAACATAGTATCTGTGGCTAAGGTAAAACCTTGGAGTATATGCTTTGCGCCAGATAATGATAGTGACATTAACTAATTTACAGAAAACATAAGCAACTTATTATTGAGTGATTGTCACCACACTGGCCAACGTTCATGATATGTAGCCAAATTACAATGGAAACACCTAATGTATCAGTAAGCAGAGAGGAAATATGTGTAAAGCACTTTAGAATTAGATATAGCAAATTACGCACTGTAAACATCTGACTGAGATAAATTTCTTATATAAATTATTCTTAGTATCCTCCGTTGCGCGTTAACGCAAACGGATTGTCTGCACGGATATGATAAAGTGTAAGATGTGTAGGCACATTGATGCACACACTAAATTATCCTCTTTATAAATGCTCTCGCCTTCTCCGTAATAATGTGTTAGAAACTCTCGTGGCGTGCCACCTCAACGGAATTCGATTTTAGCCCGAGGATTTGAATTAAAAGTGTCCTAAATTTTGCAATGCGTCCTTACGCTCGTAAATCGATAAATTTTGGTTAATAACATCGTCCTCTAAATCTATTCACATATGCGTATACGTGTTATTACTTAGTATAGATACCGTGTTATAATATTTTATAATGTTAATGGATAATTTTGTTGCATATTGATCATCCGTTTTAGCCAAAATGGTTTGTCG
Organism: Osmoderma eremita; assembly: GCA_031763485.1. Classification (NCBI taxonomy): domain Eukaryota; kingdom Metazoa; phylum Arthropoda; class Insecta; order Coleoptera; family Scarabaeidae; genus Osmoderma; species Osmoderma eremita. The sequence goes on from JARFOC010031832.1 coordinate 30,702, forward strand.
ATAACTACGGTAAACTAATGATGGTAATTAGGGTGATTTATTAAATTCTTATCGGTGATTACGCTCGTTTGAGATATGTCCTAGCCATATTACTAATATTAATAATCCATTATTTAATTAATTGAACTATATCCTATATGTATGTTCCAAGAATTTAAATAATAATGATACAATTTTATTGGAAAATTGTGGTTCATATGCATGAACAAAAGCGAGTTACACAAGCGAGTAAAATAAATTAATGAACACAATAAAAAACAGAAAAGTGAAGTTGAACTAAATTTTGTATTAAATCAAAAAAGAAGTTTTTGAGTGAGTTGGTACGAGGGAAAGGCAATGATTGGAGAAGCGTGAAGAAATACGAGGAATAAAATTGATAGAGGAAATTAAGTTGGGAGAATTACCATAACCATGAACGATTTTTTAAAAGAAAATCGCTCCGCCAACATCACGACCATGTTTCAGTGATTCTAAACCATACCTTCCCAAAAGTGAATCATAATCCGCACCACCTTTCGGATGTATGCCATCCATTTTGAATGAGAGATATTTCAAAAGATCGACGCTGCAAGTTATCAACGGCTAGCTGAAGACAGACACAATGCGGAATCCATACAGTTGAAGCGTATTGAAGAATGTTCACAACAAAACTAGAATAAAATGTTTTAAATAGGTATATATCCCTCAATAATTTACAGGTACACACGCAGAAGAAAATCTAATGTTTTTGAAGCGGAAATACGTACAGTCTTTCGCAAAATGAATCTTTTTAAGATCACCACTGTGTACTGAGTATGTCGGATAAATGCAGTTAACTCTTCTTGTGTAAGAAACAAACACACATTTCTTCACATTTAACATTTATAGAGCAAACACCACCTTGCAATTACATATATTCAAATTATATTGTAAATGCAAGACCATCCCAATGTATAATTGATAGATAAACTATGTAACAGAAGAGCTTTTCCAAAACGAAGGCGATTGCACTGCTGATATCGAGTTATTAATAAAGCTGGGAAGATTTTTGACTGTGACTGAACAAATTATAGAAGGAGATATGAGCACAGAACAATTTGCCTGAAAGTAATGACAGACTGGATACCTTGGGCGGTTGGTTTGCTTTTAGGATTCTGAAGGACAGCATTCTTGATGGAATGAGCGTCTGCTAGGGCACCATTTGACGCAGAACATCGGTCAGGACTTACACTGCAAGGCAGACTCAGTATCAAGGACACAATGCGCAAAGGATTGCACCCATTGTCGCCACGCTGAAGAGAAAACTGAAATGACTTGATGCCGAATCACGGCCATAGATGAAGCTGGAGTGAAGAGAAAATCCGAGGAGACCAAAAGTCTAAAAACTTAATCCCTAAATACCTAGAATTTGTGACAGCATGGAAGAACAAATGGGCGGCCAAATTGGGAAATAGTAACTCCGTATAGTCGAGAGCTGAAATCGTATTGGGACTCGCTGGCGATGGAAAATGGTTTTCTCAAACGTGGGGGCAAATAAAAAACTTCGAATCGTTGTTTCGAAGGCAAGAGTATCTGGAGTACTGGAACTTTTACATGGCGGCATGTCAGGAGGGCATTTAGGAGTCCGGTAGACGTCGGCAGAGATCAGAGAACGATTCTATTGGATAAATTGCAAGAATGGCGTCAAAGACTGATAAAGAAAATGTGTAACTTGTATTGCTGCCCTGAACCTCATCAGAGAAGAAACAATACAATCTGGGCAATCTTTTCGAAAGAATCGCAATAGATATCCATTTCCTACCATCGAAGGTGGAAACAAATATCCTGGTTGCGATAGACTGTTTCAGTAAATGGGTGGAAGTCTGCGCATTACCAAACTAGGAAGCTGTAACAGTCGCCGAAATGTTAGTAAATAACTTTTCAGTTGCTTTGGTATTCTTCTTGAACTGCACTCCGATCAGATACTGAACGAACATGCATATTTTGCATGTGAATTTCCGAAAATGATGCATTGTTGCAGCAGAGGAAATCAAAGCAGCAGAAATTAAATACAATCGAAGAGTGTTAAGAGTAAATAGATTACAAAATATAAGAAGTGAGGATATAAGAAAGGAACTGGGAGCCAAATCTGTAATGGAAACAATAAATGATAAAAAAATTGGGTTGCTTCGAACACTTGGTAAGTGTAGAGGAGGAGAGATAGGTGGAGAAAGTATGGAAGTCAAAACCAAATGACAAAAAGCGGAGAGAAACCTAGCAGAAAATGAAATAGTACAGTGGATACAAATATACTGGAAGAAATCGAGGAAAATGTGAAAGATAGGAAGAGATGGAAAATACTTATTAAAGACATCCCAAACGAGTATCAAGAGGACCGGGATTAAGAGAACCGAGGAGCACATACATAACGTATGTATGTATTTCAATAGATTACATGCGACATACAATCACATTAAAATATTTGTAACATGACAAAATGTATTTCCAGTTTGATCTACGGCAATATGAAATCTTTCAGTTAGATTGAAGATATTAAAACAATTAAAATCTCTAAAACCTTAGTGATAATCGTGACTTTCTAAAAAGGTGATCAAACTAGTTTGTGCTATCATAATTTGATCTTAATGCGGATATATGGTGTGTACATGCTTGCATCTGATTTGTGAAGTTTTCTTTTTAATTTTATGTATAGGGAATACCATTTTGTTTCTCTTTTGTGTCAGACTTATAAGCAATAAAAGCAAATCTTAATATATTGGCGTTCTTCATCCGATCACCGCGCCCGAATGAACGTGTAAGATGAAGATAGAGCATATAACCCGTCATTAGCCGACGTTCAATTGCATAGTCATGATTGCAATAATCTCCAATGCTTCTAATGAAAATCGAATAAAACCGCATCGTCACGTGTACGGCAATCAAATGAACGGCTTTGCATGGTTTTTTATTCAAAACGTACGAAAGTTGTAAACTGCCTGTTTAAAAACGTTTACATTCGCACTAATATGAGATGAGATATTAGCTAAACGTATTAGCGTCGGCAAATTTATCTCGTTTAATTATGGTTGTTAGAATGTAGTAAAATTCACTCCAACTTAAATGTTTTAATTACGATAAGTGCATTGGGCGATTAAGATGTTCCGTATGTTTGTAGGTTTATAACAAGTACTAGGTACTTGATAATAATGTAGTAATGGTGTTTGTTAAATACAATAGTACAACTGAATTACCGCAACAATGGATGGGGTGAATAAAATCCAAGCATGTAAAATTTATATATGCATAACTTTAGAATATGCCAACGCTATTTAGTACAAACACAGATAGTATACTCGAGCTCTTTAAGCTAGATTTTTGGAATTTTAAGTGGAAAACACGTTAATAGCATTCACTTGTTTTCACTATTGAAAAAAAAACGTAAATAGAAAATGTGAACTAGAAGCTATAGCTTGTGGAAAATAATCAAGAAATTAAAGGGGATGTAAATTGTTTCAAATCTCGAAACAATTTACACGATCCCGGATATTAAAGTGGCATATCAGTTTAGCTGTTCATAAAGCGCTATATTAAGAGTGACTAAAATAACGGACAAAGCATCCCAACTGATCTAATTTCCTCAATTGAGTTCTTCACTTTATTGGTTCAGGGTAAATAAGTCGCAGCATACTGTAAGGGTAAGGTCAGAGTGGATCCGTTCACAGCAGTGCAATTGCTCGGCCGTCTACCGTCGTTTATTATCGCCAGCGTCACATTGCATCACTCTATGCCAGTAAATCTTCCCTGAATTACTCATGGTACACATATAATTGGTAACCACATAAGCTAACGCAAATTGGTATCTTTCGCGCAGTTCACGATCCAGCCAATATAATAAACAAATAATTAGGTAGGATCGAATGCGAATACACTATTGGCAGCACTGCGGCTTCCATTTGTCAGAAGGGTATCAGCACATTGTTATTGTTTTGTCATTTTGATGCGATCGTGTGGACAGTGCAGAACAGTGTTTTATTGTTCAAGTTCTAATTTTTAATGTAGAAAGAAAATGTTCTTTATTGCCATATATGTGGTGACACTGCTTTAGCTCCGTTTATTATTCGTACATTGTGTTATAAGGGATTGGCTACACTTTTCACCACTTGACGTCATCAAAAGATGCGGATGTGGTTACCTATTATATTTGTACCATGGAATTACTGTCAAAATGGATACCTACTAGCAAATGTCTCAATTATAAACCAGTACCTTATTAAAGGGTTATTGCTTGAAAAATGTGTGGATAAACAATATATTTGAAGAAAGAGAAGAACACAGCGAATTTCATACGCTTTTTCCGATTTTACTAGAACAACCACAGAAATTTCATGAATACTTCAGAATAATAGCCGAAACGTTTTGGTATATACTGAACGAAATTAAGCCTCACATAGAGAAATAATCAAATAGAGAAGGAATGTGTGAACGTTAATTTACTTTGTATGGAAACCTCGCAGTTTCGGCACAGCGTAAAATGATTTAAATTATTGAAAAAGAAAATATCGGACACTGGAATAAATACAATGTAAAGAAAGATGCATAACTGCTGCAAATGATAAAATAGAATGGCGGAAAATTAATAGGTTATTATTTCTTTTGTTTGGAAACCTATACAGTGTGGCTAACAGCGTACAATGATTAATATTGTGTTATTTTAATCATTTTAGCGGCACTGCGTAGGTTTCCAAACAAGACAAATCGACGTCATCACTTTTCTTCTCTATTACTACAAAACACTGGCAAATACGACCGAAAAAAAACAAATATATTACAATCTGTGATCGGTAAAACACGGTCGTAGGACGGTTCTACTGTGATCGCATGAATTTAAAATTAACATTCGGTTTTTTACCCGTATACGCCAGTACACAAAATACGGTCGAATACGGATCCACTCTAATCTTACCCTTAGGTGTTTGAGACTATGGACTAACATCACGGTTGATGACGCGGAATCCTGAAACTCCTGAGCGGTATAACAATCTCGATCAGATAATCACTCAATTGTATTAAGATGTTTAGGTTAACTTAAACAACGTTTTTTAAACCTCCAATCAGTTTAAATAAAATTCTTGCAGTTATTACAATTACAATTTCGCAGGACATGCTGCGTCCTTGATAACGACATTCCAATTAACTTTATTTATTTTATTGTTTTTCTTTTAGACCTATTCAGTAAGACTAATTTTTTTTTGATAATTGGGCAAATTATGGTCTGTTTTTTTCTTTGGATATTAAAAAAAAGATATTTATTTATCTTTATTGTTTCGCTATTTATAATGTTAATTCTTATTACCATGCGACATCTATTAATACGACTCGTATTTGTTTTATGAGAAAATAAAAGTAAATACCAAAATATGACAGTGAAAACTATCTATGATAAAAGGAAATGCCTATCCGTAATCTTTAAGAATTATACATTTGGAACTGTATACTAGTGGCTACTCTCCCATTGGCACCTATACACTGATTTCCCGCTTTCTGGAAGAAAGCCTATAACTATTTTGCCTAATGCATACAGTTCAGCAGCTGTCTCACACTTTGTTGGATCTCTCGCAGCTTTTAATTTTGAAAATAACCATTACAAGAGAGTTAAGTCAACTGAATAGGCAGCATGGCCATATTGACTTGGTGACTTGGTTGATTGTCATGATGAATGATCCACAATTATGATATTTTTCTTCGCACAGAATCTCTTAATCGCCGAAGTGCCTTTGCTTGACCTATTGTTCCTGTACAACAAATTCATTCATTTACACAACAGAATTTTGTTTCTGGGCTCGTATTCGAAGCAGCAAGTTTCATAACCAGTAATTAATACCGGAATTAGATGCGCATTTGAAATATCAGTCGCAACATCAAGCCGATTTTGTATCTGTTCATTTGTCAAGATTCGAGGCACAAACTTTGTAGAAATTTGTCTTATTCCCTTAGCCGCGAATGAACAAGGGTCCGGTGCTGATGTGTGACGTCATTATCGTTAGATGTTTGTAAATACATCGGTCGCTTCTTTTAACTCGCATTTTAGTTTGATGTATTAGTTTTATTTGTTATTCGAGTCAACTGAGCCCTTTGTCGCAACCCATTCGATTTTATGATGGAGAAACGAAATAGTTGGTTATTGATAATTAAAATTAGTTTTCAGAATTCGCATAGTTTTTCTTAGGGCTAGGTAGCAACAATAACCCGCCAAACAAGTGGTTAAGGGCATATCGTTATTTACTTGGTCTATATGGGTTTCTTTGATTATGATGATGAGGTTAAATGAATGATCTCCGATATCATCAGTTACGTAAATCCCCTCGATCTGTATCTCCGATTCTAGAGTTAACAATGACTGAAGTCAGACTTACAGTTTCACACATTCTTGAATCATGATGCTGTCGAAAAATGTATAACATTTTCTTTCGTAAAATGTAACTAACACACCCCATTTTGCAAGTAAGTCGACGTCACTTGGAAAGAGGAATGTTTGCACTCTCGCACATTTTTTATGATTACCGCGATTACCAGAGACACAACAATTACACAATACACAAAACCATTGCAACATATAACACAAAACAACACTTTAAACACTAATCATTGAAATCAAATTGAATCAATACGTACTGCGAACCTTATACTTCCCTCGCATCACACTACACGCTACTATGCCTTGGTTAGCATTGCTGCCGTAACAGACTCGTGACGTCAGACCATTCTGGCCTTTCACCATCGGTGGTAATGCTTATACAAAACTCTTTAATTAAAATCACCCTGTTTAGCTGTTTCTCAATTAATTTGCAATTCTTCAGCTATGAATCTTTTTTTTTGGTACTCGCTTCTGAGATCACCCATCACATCTTCTCGCCCATTTTTTAAATTCTTATGCCACTCCAACACACCTGATTTTTCTGATAATCACACAAAATTGGATATCAATACGTTGCTTTAAATTTCCCATTTCCACGCCATAGTGTACACGTGGATATATTTTATCTTCTCAATAGGTGACTATCAGCTTTAATTAACACATGTGTTACCTTAGACATGTTCAAACACAAATACTCATGTATACCATTACGTCACAGGCGAAGTCACACGCCATTCCAGGAATTAAATTGTCACACATGGTATATGTATGTTTGAGTATATGCAAGAATGCGTGTTGATGCTGATAAATATCGGTATCTATAAATCAAATGACTCGGTTTTCATTTTTCATTAAGTTTAATTAATGTAAAGAAAATTGATGTATGTTTGTGTCGGTTAATATAGTAGGCTATAGATAAGTCCTTAGAAACAATTTACGTCCTTAATTTTATACTTTAATGGTGATCGACCGCAATTACTTACTTTGGAGTACAATTTTGAAATTTATTGGATTATTAAATTATTAATGAGAACCTTAACTAACGTAATTAAAGCAGTACGTACATATAATTTCCAGTATTAGAAGGTGTTTTTATTTTCTAATGTGATCACCGACTTCTTAAAAGTAAGTTTCCAATTACCAGTTAAGCAGGTTGAACCATATTCACGATGTTGCGTACTAAATATATAATTACGGGTTAATGTTAAAACAATTTATTGGTCGGGTTTTTTGAGAGGAAGAACAACGCTTCTGTGAATCTGTGCTACATATGTGTGTGTAATGATACTTTTGTATCAAGGAATGTCAGACAAGAAAAAAAAGTTGTTAAGACATAACCTAATTTTGACAATATCATATATCTTAATTATATCGTGATTATTTTTTCGTAATAGCCTTTGGTGGGCACACAAAAACTTATTGCCGGTTATTCGTGGTACCATTTGTAGGTCACCAACATGACTAGATGCCGGTATAACGTATGTATATGCATACATACAAATACCTTCATTTTTATACACGTTCGTTGTAAATACAAATCACGTACATATTTGTGCGTCATATATTCATCAAATAGGTCTTTCGACGCTCGTGTAGCGGTGGAAATATTTTTGTATGCATTTAGCCAGGGTAAGCCACTGAAGACGAAGAAAAATAAAACCTGTTAATTTTTGGGTTAATTAATATAACTATGTTCTCGGAGTCATTGTCAACCTACTAGTAGATTAATTTGTTGTTCAACATATTGCTGAGGATGCAGCGATGGAGATGGCTTGGAATTTTCTTAAAATTAAGTTTTTTTTTGCAAAGTAAAACCGCAGCTGAATTGAATGATCAACATCGCATCACGCCTTTTGTTATTTTTTTTATTTTTAAAGAGCAAAATTGATACAATATGATAAAATTTTTCATAGACGCTATTACCTATAGGGTATGGTGCCACTGATATGTGTAGAAGAATCAAATTACGCCTTAAATTTTTTCCTCATTTTCACTTCGCAATTTCTTTGGCGAAAGTTATTCTGTTCAAGGTAATTTCAGTGAATCAGTTAAATCAAGCTTTATAACGTTTGTTAAAACGTCAAAGCCGATTAAACTCCTCTTAAGCTGGGCTATTTTTTTCAATAAATTGTAATTAATTTTAATAGCGTGTATGTATACATGTTTTTTCAAAATGATTCATGTAGAACAAAATTGCGGCAACTACATTGCGGTATTATTGTAATATTGTGCCCACAATATCACAATAAAAATTTCGTAATGAAAAATACACTACTGCTTCATAGATATACTGCTGTAAAGCCTATTAAAATTCTATGCAATATTTTCACCATTAATATACAAGTAGTTACAATTCACTCTTTTAACGACCATTCGGTTTTATAACTTATTTTCAAGCTTACTCGAATGTAGTTTTTAGAATTCCCTCATAGGGAACGCTATAAGTTATGCATCTGATAAATATAGTTTTCGTTGATTCGCTTAGCAACTGAATTGATATTGATATTATCTAGGTACATCTAACCTTAGTACTACTAAGGTTTTTAACTTGTACTCGTGAAGGATTAGTTCATTTCGTCAACAAGCCCAAATGTACCAGTTCCAGCTTCTTTGAAGTCTAACATTACAATACTTTGATCCAGTAGTTAAGAAGCGTCTCTTATATAACCTATTCTTTCATGGCATACTATATGCAACGTGCATATTTTAGTGCTATCTTATTTGTTTTGGATTCAGCACAAATGAAATGCACCATAGACATACATTGTCTAAAAAAATGTCTGATCACTCAGATGTAGAGGGTTGCTATTTGGCTAATAATACGTCAGAATAGCATTAGTTTTGACGTAAATTTAGACATAAGCTGTAAGGTAATCTTTTTGAATGAGAAATACATTCTACACTGTAATTATTTGCACATACGTACTTAAGGAAAAATACCTTAGTACCTATCGTAAATTCTATAAAACATTGTGAAAATCCAATGGAAACTTATACTACTAATATGTAAAGGTACATTTTATATGCAAAGTTACTTCAAAAAATTAAGAAAACAATTTCTACCTAAATAATTCCATAAAATTACTGACAAAATCATGTAAATGTTGTGTAATTTTCCTTGCAGTTTTTGCAGTGTAGACAAAAAGAAGTGAATTGTGCAAATAAGCATCAATAAACGAATAAGTGATCATCCTGCTGTATATTGCCTTGATGTTTGGTTGATTCGTATTTTCACCATTTAATTTTTCTTAACTCATAGATGTTACATAACTTTCAAGCCATGTAGTAACTGTTATTTGGTATGTACATAGATCCGACCTGCGGTTACTGAGTCGGTAAATAAGGTAACTTTTTTCTTTCTTAAAAAGCGATATAACATGGCGATTGATGGGACTATATATGTTACTAGAAGAAGAAAAATATTTTCTTATATAAACTTTATTAACGTAGCACACATTCATAAAATGCGTAAGGCTACACAATAAGATGTTTCGAGAAACATCGAAAATTAATAAATGATAAAAAAGATGAGAAACTTCAAAAGGAAAATAATAAATCGGTAATTTTTGCTGGATCAAATATGAAGGATTCAATTGTAGGCGGTAAATAATATTGGAGAAAGTAAAGTATGTTGTGTCTTCAATAACCATAGGAGCAAGAAAGTTTTCTTTAAAAAAGAAGGTAATTATTGTTTGCGAAAACGTGTAACATTTTTCGAAAAGGAGTAAAATATATTCAGAAAAACTAACCACTATAGATAAACTTATTTAAATTGACAAATTAAAACGAGAATCCTAGAACAAAAATAAACGAACATAGAAAGCAAATTTTTCAAACATTCATTATTTATTTGGCTTTCATATTCAAAATTTCATGTTCAAATTTCTCCGGAATTTAATTCGGCCATTTCAGTTGTAGGCTAGTTACATTTAGTTGATACAAACTGAGAACCTTTGTTTTTTCTAGTTGGTGTCCCTATGTTGGGTTGGTACCTCTGTCAATTAGACACACGCCAATATACATTTAAAATAATAATCAGTCAAACATCCGGTATCTTGTCGACGTTAAAATAAGATTTCTTTTCCCAGAAACAAGGGTTTGGAAGATGTATTCTATCTGAGTTATACGACTTCAAAAAATATAGAAAAAATCACTTTCGGAAGGTAGTAATGATAGAGAAATGTCACTTTGCACAAATCCACAAAGAGCAAGGAAAAACAAACTGCCGATTTGGGGTTTGCCGTCCATAGCATAAGTGCACTATTCCTATTCAGCGTTCTGAGTAAACATAGCGTTATTGTGCATAAAAATAGGACCCGGGGACGTTTTCCTAATAGTTTGAGTAACTTTTTTTTCGTAAAACATGTAGATGCCACTGCCATCTATTAAAAAAGATGGTTCCTATAAAAGATGACTAGCGATTCTTGTCTACACATTTAACGGGTTTAAAAAGGAGCTGATGCTTGGACACAAGCAATTGCATGTGAATTTCAGAACAGAAGTTGGAAATCTCGTACTTTCAATACGTAAACGTACACTGTACAGATTCTATTCGACTGTTCCAGTTCTGAGATTTACACTCTATAAACACTAAAAATGCAAATGATAGTAATATCACCTTACTTGATAATGGGCTATATAGCGATACGATTATAACTAAACTGGTAATTTCAAGGGTGTTAAGACGGCCATTTGTTTGGCAGAAATGTTGTAATTACTGAGAGGGGTACATTTAGCTTTTCCTAATGATATTGAATTTAATTAAAGGCAATAATTTTCGTAAATTTATTATTGTATTGTAAATTTGTACAAGAAATGTATTGTGTATACCTAGGGAATTTAACAAGAACACACTAAAAGTATTGTCGGACGGTAGTAACACAATAATGAGATATGACAATTTTAAATTTTATTATATACCTTGCTTAGACCTGTTTTCAGGCGTATTATGTACCTATAGATGCCCGAACATGTGCTGCTTATGATTAGGTATGTGAATTACTGCTAGGGCCAATCTGGTATATAACTAATAGATATATACACAGGCATGCCTGAGTACTATTTCTTTTTAAATACACTGGTTAACAAGATTTTTGTACCATTCACAAAAATGCCTGATTCCCGTATACATTTGCATTGTGAAATCAATTATGTTTTCAGAATTTCTCCATCACTCTTAGTTTTTAGGTTCCAGGATATTCACTTACCCACCTAAAATGTAGTATAAGAGAACATGTCTTGACGTTATTTCAGTTGTCGGCTAGAGCTCGGAACTGATCAAGCAGCATGCAATAGTTAATGTTTGAACATGCCTTTGTTATTTCAGTTGTCGGCTAGAGCTCGGTGATTGAACATATATGCTGACGTTGTTAACATTTTAAAGAGTGTTGCGTTGTGATACGTTCAAGCTATTGTAGTGGAACCACGAACATTTGATCACCTGTAAAAAATGCCAAGGAAATGTGTAAACCACTTGAACCCTTTTTGCTGCATTTGCGGCGAATTGACATTTAAATATCAAAAACGGTCTTTCACACCTCTCCTTAAGAGAGTGCGAATGAGTAGTTTTTCAGGTGTAAAGTAGGTGATGAAAACAAAAGCTGGGCTCCCCATATTTGCTGTGTTACTTGTGTCAGACTTCTTACAGCGTGGACAAAAGGTAAACGACAAGTGCCTTTTGCTATTCCTATGATTTGGAGGGAACCATCAGAATATATTACCGATTGCTATTTTTGTCTAACAAATATATGTGGTATGACTTCTAAATCCAAACATACTGTAAAATATCCTGATATTCCATCTGCACTGAGACCAGTACTTCACAGTCCGGAATTACCTATGCCTAAACCACCACAAAACAAGACATTAAGCGACAATGAAAGTGCTGATGATACCAAGGCAAATGGAGCCCTGCTATGTTGGCAGACTATTGTTGGATGCTGAAGAGAGATGCTTCTGATGTAAAGTATAGCCGAAAGTCATATATCTGTACGTCATTTTTTCATGATTTATGCACATATTATAATATATACTTTCACAAAATTTCATTACTTTGTCATTCTGAAACCCTGCCCGATAGAAAAATTTTGAAAACAGATATGAAATAAGTGTAGAAAGTACTACCAAGTTCACCAACTTTACCTCGCGGGACAAAATAAAACTGAAATTTTGTTGACCAGTGTTATCACTATTGTAAATATAACAATTTAATAAACATGCACAATACATGACATATCATCGTACAACCGACATTTTGAGGATTTGAAGATGAACGATTTTTTGGTTGCGCAAATGCACCAAATGACTAAAGCCCTTTCGAGCGATCACTCATTAGAGACCTACATCTGGGACATATAAATTTCTCAGTTAACGCAAAAATTAAAGATTCAAGTCACCTTCAATGTCGATATTTTGCGAGATGGTTTTTATTTTGAGTAATGTTGAGCACGAGTCTAGGGTTCGAAGGATCCTCAAATTTTTATTATATTCCAGAGATACTGGAACACATTCTCAGCAGGTTACTACTTGGTGCAAGACTTTCCAATTGGACCATATTTTTCGAAAAATTCACAGGAAAGTTGATATTTGCGGTCAAAAATGAGAAGGTGTCTTGTCCGACATAATTTTCCATAGATAATTGTGAAGCATTTACTGTTACATTTAATAACATGTAAATTGTAAAATCCAAAAAGCAATTGGTTTATGAGTAAATCAAATCCAGCGCTGTTGTTGAAACATCCTGTAATATCGAGGGAGGTTTAACCTTAGTTTAACCTATGAAATACTAGCGAGTAATAAACCGTTAATAATGTGGTAGCTGTTGGAGAAGTTCGAACAAGGAAACTTCTAAGCATGCGATGAAATGCGGAGAAATTAGTGTTCATAGTTTTGATATCTACCGATGTTAAAGGGTAGTAGATCGATGCGGCGCAATGGTTCTACTCAGCATGCAAGATTACTCGATTAAAGATAGTTATAACAGAAATAATATTGTTTCATTTCGTAACATTGTACTAAAACCAACAACTAGTGTTTTATGGGTAATGAATGGGAGCGAGATTACAGGAAACTTAAATACGTTTCAACAACTAAGTGCCGTTGCTTGTATAGACAGGAATAACTTAGCAAAGTAATGTTATATAGGTATATCATTTACACACCTCTTTGTTTTTTTTAAAGTTGATAATTTTCAATAGAATCCATTTGGCATTTTAATTGCTATATTTCTGCAACATAAATAAGCACTAAATCTTAATTAATGGGAATGAATTATACCTAGGTATTTACCTATGTGTGATTTTCAATAAATAAGGAACCGGTCAGCAAAGATGAAATTCTGGAAATGACAAAGCAAAATGGACAAAGTATCGAAGCACTTAATTCAGCATTGCGAGAGAAGAATATTAGAAGATAAACTAAAAGAGAAATCGAAAACTATAGTCCAAAGTGTTATTACCAGTAAAAGGACGTTTGTCTGTATCACTATCAGATTAAATTTTGTTTAGTAAAATTACAAATATATATATATATATATATATATATTTTGTTTGAAAGTATGGGACCTAAATGGGAATGATAGGGAAAAGTTTTGTGGTGGCAGAAATGGACTCTCTGCGAAGAAGTTGTAGACGATCAAAACTTGAAACAATCAGGAATTCAGTTATTAGAAAGTACATGAACTCCGAAAGGTATATCTTAGACGAAATTCAGAAATGAAAAAATTAAAATGGTTCTGATATATAAGACAAGAAAGTAAGAAAGAAAAAAGCTGGCGAAGAAAAATTGGTATGTATACCGCGGAAAAGAAGGAGGAATGGGAGATCTAGAAGACGTATCAAAACGACATCAAAGAAGCGATGGAAACAAGAAATTTAGATGAAATTCTGTGTGAAAATCGGCAAATGTGCTATTTTAACATTGCAAGTGGCAGATAAATGGTGAAGATGCTATGAAAAAGTAAAGTGTGTCTGAGTGGTATAGGAAGCTCAATGATAACCGAGAAGATGCGATAGATGTCTCCAGAAGCGTGTAACTAGAAACAACAATGACGAACGTCAATATTAACAAATTGCGAGATGCAAGACTCCGATAGACGATTACGTATGAGATTGACTGCTGAAGAATTGCGGATTAATCGAGAAACAGTAAGGCTAATTTTAAAAAGAAACTAAAGAATTGGGCATTAGAAGTATTTGTGACAAGTTTGTGTCTTGCATCGTGACTCATGAACAGGAATAGCGTCGGCTTGACGTTGCGACTGATTTTCTTTCGATGTACAACTGCTTCCGACAGTAATTACAGGTGATGAAACTTGGTGCTTCCAGTGCGACACAGAAATAAACATCAGGGCGAGCAATGGAAATCCCCGAGTTCAATGGGCCCTAGAAAGGCACCCATGTCGCGCTCATGCTGATGTCTTTCTTAGATCATAAGATAATAACCACTATCAACTTATAGAATAGGGGCAAACAGGTATTTCATATATTACGAGAATTTCTTAGAAGAAAAAGACTTAAATTGTGACATGACAAACGGATCACTCATCATGATAATGGACCAAGTAACAGTGCGTAAGAGACTTTTTGACCAAAAAAAGTAATTGCTTAATCAGACCATTAAGTGATTTAACTCCCTCTGAGTTTTAGTTATTTGAAAAATTAAAAGCTGCGCTGGAAGAACGAGGATTTTCTACTATAACTGATATACAACAAAATGTGAAATCGTTGCTCAATTGTATTCCGGAAAATGCGTCCCAGGCCAGCTCTCAAAAATGTTTATTTCAGTGTAGCGATGCACAAGGGGAGTGCTTGGAGGGGGACAATAACCATTATAGTTGAATCGCCCAACAGATGCAGTAAGCAACACCGCCGTGATGCGAACACCGAAAAGTCCGATTCACACCACCATACATGTATCACTTGAGAATGAAGGCCGATAAATTACCCCTGTAAATGATTTGACATGAACAACAAAATAAATTTGATTTCCTCTTTGTGAATACTATCGAATACGAAATAAAATAATTCTAGTATTATAAATACACTATTTCTTTCCCAAAATATGTTTAGTTTTAGTAACAGAGCAGATATCCATGGTGCATTTCAAATTTAATATTTAAATGACTTACACATTATTATACGTATTTATGTAGGCAACTCAGAGATTGCTTTACTTTGTATGTTCGAAGGTTGGGCAATTCAAATTGAAATAATTAATACACACTAAACGCATGACTATGAATATATTTATTTGTTCGTTAATACAGATGATATAATCAGATACTGTACAGTTATAATATAAAATTACAAATATATAACAAAAACATTTGTAAAATATATGCACTCAATATACTTAATAAGTAAACTAATTTTTTGGAATATTTATATAAATTGAATGATTATATAAATAATCATTCATTTCCACTAATAGATGATGTAGATGAATTATTATTACATATAATTATTAATGATTTTGTATGTGTGTCCATTAAATCATCCAGTTCCCACATTTTCTTCTCAATATTGGTCATATGTCTAACAGCACCTCTCCAATTTTCATTAGTAACACGGTTGATGCCTTGATGAAATAATTTCTTCAAATCAGCTTAAATGTTGTGTTGTGTCTGGCAACATATCCTTTCACTTGTGCCCATATGAGCTCTATTGGATTGAGTTCGCATTGATATGGTGGGAGTCTTAACACCTTTCTATTAGTATTTTCGATCATCTTGTCAATAGCATATTTTGCAGCGCCAGGTAAATTTTGTTTAATTAAACATAACAATTCGGCCTTAACCATATCTTCCTCATAAGTAATATTGTTTTTCGTCATCCACTCTTGTATTTCTAATACGCACTATCGGGAAATCCACACCACACAAATTGATTTAATAAAATTCGGGACATATGTTTCAAGAGGACGTCGGCTCTCATTGTCAACCAGTTAGCGATACCAGCCCACAGTCCTGGCAATTCTTCACACTTTTGTATTTCTGCCTTTCGATTATTCCCTGTTGGTGCTTTATTCAGTTTCCTGCTATGGTAGGAAGTATTATTTAAAATGATTAGAGAATTATCTTTTAAACTGTTGCAGCCACTCTTCGAATCTTTCGGCATTCATATCTTCGTGATAATCTCCCGTTTTCTTTGATTCAAACAGAAGCAGTCCATTTTCCACGAATCCTTCCTCTGAACCTATGTGCACAATAATAAGCCTTTTCCCATTGCCTGAAGAATTTTTAAGGCCTGTACTCAATCCTGCTGTAAATGCCTGTCTTGAAATATGGATTGATATATCTGGCCATACTTTATTTACTGTATGTCCAGCGTTTATCCATCTCTCGTCCAAATAATAAATAGGTGTACCATTATCGGGGTATTCCATTATTTCACGTAAATATTTCCTCCTCCATGTAATGATTTCATATTTTTCTTTCAACATACTATTTCGACTCCGCTTCTGATAGCTGGAAATGATTTTTTCGTAAATAATATGTAACTAAACAGCACATATGTTTGAAATAATAAATATGTGTTTTTCGAAAATTTAGTTCTTTTAGTAATGATCTCAGCGTAGTAATTTTAAAGTTAGGGAGATCATCTCTTTCGTTTATCGCAGCGAGAACTTTTTGAGCTGTTGGTGGTTCGTTTCTGAAAAAGAATGAAATACTATTTTTCGTGCCATCATCCACATTATCCAAAACGGCCTTCTTCTTCGATATTTTTTTGGTGGGTGGAACTCATGATCGGTATTATATTCTTTCAAAATATTGTATATTATTAATTAATTTTTGTTTCTAAAAAGCTACCTGCTGCCCTTGCTGTCATTTCAACACTCTTTTTTTTAGAATTTTAGAAGTCCCTGGCTGTTCTTGATAGGTTTTAAATATATTCAAAACCATATGTTTATCTTCCACAGTAAAATGTTTTGGAGGTCTCTTCTTAGGAGGTGAATTTTTCATCGTGTAGAATGTAGGGTACCACAGAAACAGAAAATGATTCTCTCTCGAAAGCAAATTTGTCGATATCCAGATATAATCTATCAAACGTCGGCGTCGTATAATTTAGCGTATAACTTTATTGCATGGGTTTACTTACGCTTATTGTGATAAAAGTGAAATATAATAGCCTTTAGAAAGACTGTTTTAATGTATATGGATAAAATGGAACGAACATTAATGAAATACTAGACAATAAGTGAGAATAACCAAAACGCAAAACAAATACGACAAATGCAAGGAAATTTGACAGATTGCCCGATTGTAAGCAAGCCGTTATGACATCGCCTGATTGACTAATAATAAATATGATAAAAATATGACGCGTTGATACTACACAGATGCCATATAGTTCTCTATTGCATCTGTTGGGCGATTCAACTATAGTGTATAGTTGTACATGTATTTTTTTGGCGTTGCATTCCGGCCATTACATTGTCACACCTCGTACATATTTGACCACGATTTGAAGACTCGAACTCAGAATTAGTTTTAGGCACACACATCTGCCGGTACAGGTACAAATAATGAATTTTAGGTGTCATATTGGAGTAATTTCCATATACATACATACATATGTATAATTCTGTGTCTTTAATTTATAATTACATCACATACCTAATGTGAGTAACCTGCTATGAAAATAACTTCACGCGTTTACACGTAATGGAAACACACGTTAAAAATCATCACAGAAGTGATTCTACAGTGGAATTTATTGGGTATGTCCACAAGCGACGCCGCCGGTCGTAGTCAAAATATATTTAAAGTTGTTCATTATCGAATTAATTTCAAACGTTAACGCGCATCCGTTGAAAACGTATGCGGTTAGCGTCTGACTGGGCGACGCGACGCCGCGCCGTGAATACAGGCGTGTATCTCGTGCATATGTTGAATGTTACCACGAAAATTTGTATTTTTAAATGATACAAATGTTCCATGTACACGCTATTGGGACTGAATAGGAATTAAGAAAAATAAATGGTTGCATCTGCAGTTGTCTTTAAAGAAAATATCAAGCGTATGTCGAGGTAAGATATCTTAGGGCTATTGTATATTCTGTTTACATATTGTTTACGTTTCTTCGACTTCTTTATGCTATTATCACGGTTTTACTACGATAAATAAACAATTTCATTACATTGAAATAAACGCGTGACATTATTTTATGATATACAAACATACGTAGGCACATACAAACTTTTGTTAAACCATATTATTCTAATGAACTATAACATTATACCAATTCTCAAGGGAATCTGCTGTGTAACATACTTGTTGGCTCTTCTTCATGTACGCGGTTGGCTTCCGAAGGAGTAAGATAACAAGTGGCGTATTTGAGGATCTTACGGCTGCATATGATAACATGATGAAATAAAGAGATGTGCAATGGCCTGGAACGAACGCGAGCAAATTTTGCGCACACCGTTAAGAATTAATCGTACACGTTTGACCAGGCCTATCGCAAAGCTTTTACTTATCGGGTTTCCGTGTGATCGGAACCAAAGGGTGCACCATAGAGCCTAATACACACATTGTTGGCGAAACCCTAAAAACCCTGTGTGTGCCAATTATAAGTTTAAGTTGATAGATAAACAGTATTCGCGTACTGCATTAAATTGGAAGGGTAAGGAAGCAGCAATCCGACCGACGAAATTTTCCGGAAACTATTATAGTGGGTTCGCCAATGCTTGCGATCACAGAGCTCGTTGTTCTTTGTGGATATTGAATTAGCTTCGACGTGGCATCATTACCCTCAGGTTAATACCTAACAATTAGTTTTAACTACATTTGTTGGTTGTATTTTGTTATGTTATTTAATACTGATGCACAAAGAATTAAAGGATATTTGTTATAATTAGGATATATTCTGTAATTTACATCTGATGAGGATTTAATTTTGATATATGTATCTGTTTTCTTATGAGTTTCTCTTGCAGAAACAGGAAAGAAAAGACATTTTTTATAAGTCATTTCTTATTCCCAGAGAGTTTATTTGCTTCACATGTGTTATTGTGGATTGTTAAGTAGGTTTATTTTTTAGCAGGTATTTTTCTTGTTTAAAATATTGTTTACGCAAAAATACAAGAAAAATAATTTCAATAATTTAATTTAGACAAATGAGTAGTGGGCATAGTTTTGTGTAAAAATATTGCGAAATCATGCTATCCCTATAACACAAAAATTGTCAGCTTACACTGGTAAGAGATGAAATGAGAATAATGGGACAAATTGCCTGCCTATGCAATAATAACATATGGCACAACAAATTAATTAAATTTCGTCTTCTTAAATATAACTTAGAAAGTATTTCCCAAAATCCACTACCGTATTCTACGCGCATTTATATTAAAGGAAACCAAGTAGATCATTTGGTATGGTATTTCGCGACAGTTTGTAAATTAGCCTCTGCTTCACTATTTGCTTGTGTTTTAGGAGTAGAAACCTCGTTTGCATGTAGTAACAGCTTACAAAACGACAACATCTCTGTACTCACACGTTACGTGCACCCAATGATAAATATGTTTATACGCACACTATGAACAGCTACAAATTGGTGGAATTTACGATATTAATGTATCTGGCTTGAATAGTTGGTATTAATACCAACTATTTAATAATGAGTTAATTAATTATCTGGAAATCCTCCGAAACAATTATCTTGTCGATGTGTTTTAAAAACATCTTTTAGCAATTGCTAATACAATATGATAAATGATATGGTATGAATATATGATAAAATAATAATTCATTTTAGATATTTATTATATTTTTCGGTTATTGAAAGGAAGAAGGAATAAATATCATTAAATGGTGTTATTCGGTAAGTGCAGATGCGGGTAATTGACTATTTTATTTTTTCTTTCACTGATCGATCAATTTCGAGCAATAAAACAATTTTAAATATGGTTCATCCTTTCGAAAAGTCTGACGATATTGCTGGTTATACAATGTGCACAAGCGGTCTGGGGAGACGTCCTTTTCCTGAGGAAAGAATGGGGAAGGAGGCTAAAGTATGTGCCTTTGCAAAGGTTGGAGAGCCATGATCGAAATTTTTGAAAATGTAAACATTGTAAAAAGTACTGTTAAGGATATATTAAAAAGATGTAAGTATATGTTTCAAAAAATACAAAAGAGCGAAATTTTCCCAGTAGATCAATTTAGACGTCTGCAATTTTGTCAGGATATGGGAGAAAAATGTGATGGGGACGCAAATTTTATATTAAATATGCTGTCCATGGACGAATCATAATTTTCACTTCATGATCGTTACAATCTGTCCCCCATCCGATATTGGTTTTAAGAAAATAAACATCTGGGCCATCATATTATAGGGCCATTTTTCGTAGGTCGCACATTTAACGCATGGACCTATTTGCAACAGCCAATATTGGGGTAGTTTGGCTTCAAAAATATGGGTGTCCGGCTCACAATGTTCAGGAGTTGATCAACTCACATTTTCTCCAGCGAGTTATTAGCACCTGAGATATTGGCCATCTAGATCTCTCGACTTAATACCCAATGATAACGATTTATATTTTTGGGGTTATTAGAAAGAAACTAACGTATTTGCATGAATATGAAAGACCTCAAACATATTAAACCTGGCTTACAAACACAAATTACATAAATAACCAACAGTATTTCACCCAAACTCTAGGTAATGTATTATTGACAGATAAGGATATTGCGAAATGAAAGCTGGAAGTATTTCATGCTATGATACAATTATAATGTTCTCGAAATATTTTTTGAAATCATGATTATGTGTTCTTTCGAAGTCAGTTTCGTTTGTTTATTTTGCATTCGTTTTATTTAATGTCAACACATAATTTGATATATGAAAATTATTTGTGGGTAAACACTTAATATGTGTGGTGATAATTACTATAGATTGTCTCAACCTCCGAATGCAGTACACAGCTTATGGGAATTCTATACATGGTTGCCAAATCGTCGAATCACCTGTACATTATTACTTTCGGTTCCTTTATTTGGGTTTATGACAGTTAAAATGCTCATGTCAAAGTATATTACATAAGATACGAAAAGGGAGCTATAAAAACGGGGTAGGGAGGGTGCACTAGTATAGGTGTGGTGTAAGCCAGGGGTTACTCAACCAATAGAGGGCTCTGGGTGTAAAATTGTAGAACTCTGCATAGGGTATTTTAAATTGTCAGTAGTTCTTTTGGTTTTTATTTACCGAATTAAATACTGCTTACTACGTCCAGCTAAAAATGATTCATCGCCAGGTACCTATAACCGACTGTGCTTTTTAGTGTAATTATATTTCTAATGGCTATATTTTTGTTGAGTAGGGTAGATTAATGTTAGAGCGAATTGTTATCCTTCAGAGTCTTTAATGTGTAAGTTGCTATTGTAGAAGTCAGTACGTGAATAAAATTATTGTTAAAGTTGGTTAGTGCGTTATTGTGTTTGAAAAATAAGTGGATTTAACAATTTTGTGCCGCAGGAGTAATCCGAACAGTGTGTGTCTACCGTCTGGTAAGCAAAAGGATTAATTCCAATTGTACATTACATTACATTAATCGAAACTGTCAATGCTTGTTTTTATCGCAACTTGTGCGCTCATTTACTGAACAGAATTATAGTTGAAAATAGAACAGGTGCTACTTAAGAATCTGCGCGGCGGAATGCATACACTTTTTGGCACTTGTGTATGACATTGTGCGAAAGAAAGCTTGTATAGAGGAATGAATAGAATATTGGATGGCCTTATGCATCCTGTCAAGTTTGAAATATATGTTTAGTTGGGTTTGCAGACCACCAGAAGGGTAGGCGCACAATTTTAACTTTAAGTGCCCCATATGTCCTTACTATATTATCTCTGTATAAAAACGTAATTTCTGGTCAATGCAGCACGATTGACAGCAGTTGACGCTAATAGCCAGACAGACAGATATTGTTGCCGACGCCGACATATGTAAATAAGTTGCAACATGGCAATCGGAAGTGAAGATAGCGTTAATGACAGCAACTATAAGATTATAATTATAAGAGATAAAAGTTACTATTATATCCTATACTGCATTTGGAGGTTGAGACGATCTATAGAGCCTATATGATTAGTGGTAATTATTTGCTAAGGTTAATGCACCTCGTTAGTATTGGTTCGCGTTTCTGTGAATATTTTCATGCGAGAATATTTTGACCCCTTCATTTACAAACTCCTAGAAACTATAAATTTTAAAGCGTTGGTTTATTTGTTTCTAATTAACTGATGTTTAGATGATAAAAGGATATTTGGTGCAGACATGCAATGTAAACTTGAAAAATATTGACCCATACAAGTAATAAGTGGGCAAATAAAAATGAAATAAAAGATCCATGGACATTAAAACAAAAATAAAAATTAATTTTAAGCGAAACACAATACACTAATTAAAGGAACCATTCTGCTAATCTCATATTTATACGTATGCAGTTGCTAAAACTGTTGATATTGAAATTACCGAAAAATAATAGAAAATAAGAAACCCGTTATTAAGGCATTTTTCGTTTCAACTGTTTATTTAGTCAGAAGTCAGATATTTGCCCAACCCTCTGTACAGAGAAGCGAACTTGCCATAACGATTTTGTCCTGAATAAAGAAAACAGTTGCCTCTCTGATACGGTAGCATGCATAACATCGGCAGCATTCGCTAACCACGTGAATGATTTCGACAACTCGTAAGCCGACACAATATTTGCCTGAATATATGGGAAATTTCCAGTTTTACAGATACGCTGTTATTGCTCTACTAGTTTCTGTACTTTTTGTTCTCTCCAAAAGCCGTTTTGGACATTTCATTTTATGCTATTGGTACATGTTGTACGACAAGTTGCAAAGAAAACATCAAGTGTAAAATACCTAGGAGTAACTCCAGTTTAGTAGTTCCTAATAAACGGTGAATAAAGAGAACAATAAAGGCTATACAGATGACATTGTAAATTTTACAAGCGATAAAAGAACAAGGACTTACGATCTCTTTCTTTGTCTCTCGATAAAGATGTATCAGGGGATGTTCCAAATGTAGTTTCTCCTCTATTAAACAAGAAATTATCTGATATTTATTTACTTTTTTAATTAGAATATTATTTCAGATATTCTCCTTCATTATTTATTTCAGGATAGCGTATGAAGAAGCTTAAACGTACCCGTTTAAGTGCAAATTTGCGCCGTAATATCATTCAGTATAGAGGATGATAACGACATAACGTGTAGGTACTCGACTACTTACAGGTTGGACTTCGAAATCACTATAATTTCACTACCTTGCTAAACGCGTCAAAGCACATTTACCCGATATTCCGCGTTATTGTACATTGCCGAGGTTCGCGCTAATGCGCTGAATCTAAATCGTTAGGTAAATGGCCATAGACATCGTACCTAGATGTGTTCGGCCTGCTTTTAGCTTATGTATCCCGCGTGTTGGTATCACGGCTCATTTAATTAATTTATGTAAAACAACATAATACATGGCCTCTATACACTAATACATTTCTAAATGTCGGTGTTAGTTACGCATGATGACAAGATTTTGTAATATGTAACATCTGGATTAATGAGTGACAAACTTCAATTTCTTTTGAAATTTGAACTAATTTTCTATAAATTTTAACGTCTTTGGTATCGTTATTTAGTACCATACTGTTAGAAGTTTCGGTGAGGATTCCAATTTAAGAACTGGAAGTACTTTTTTTTTGTGACTTTGGATTTCCTTCCCTCTCATGTTTTTGTCGTTACACGATTGATTGATTGATTGATTAATCCCTAATGCGGAGACAGGTCTTCTATATCCCTTAACACTGCGGCCTTAAGGCCTATTGTATTACTTTGCATTTGGTTATTTCCTGATTATCCAAACAGATCTACCCCCTAACAAGGTTTATGTATGTGGTATGTGCGTCAAATCCCTTTCCGGTATGCCCCGTAGTGCGTCTATTGCACCAAATAGGGCATTTCTCCGGTGGCTTAATGCATAGCATTCAAAAATAATGTGAGTGGCTGCTTCCTCCTCTTCATTACATAATCTACACAGAGGTCACTAGCGTGACGTATTATGAAAAACGAGATGAATTGTCTTTTGAAGATTCTATATTGTTATGGAAAGGGAGAATTTGTATACCCGAATCCCTTCGACATGAAATTCTCCAAATGTTACACGATGGTCACCCAGGAATTAGTGCTATCTATGGCTAGATATCATGTATATTGGCCTAATATTGATTTGAACTTGGCAAACTACATCAAAACGTGTACATCGTGTCAAGAATCGAAACAGAATGATAGAAATGCTCCTTTGACCCTTGGTCTCGGATACATGTAGATTTTGCTAGTCCTTTTGAAGGGAAAATGTGGTTAGTTATTATCGACGCTTACAGTCACTGGTTGGAAATCATACTGGTTAAGAACATTACATCGCAAACCACAATCAGTGCTCTAACAGAACTGTTTTCGCAATTCGGTTTTCCAAAGTTTATCGTTTCGGACAATGGACCTCAGTTCACTTCTGATGAATTTGCATAGATTTGTAACCAAATCAACACAACTCACATTAAAGTGACGCCTTGTCATCCGAAATCAAACGGATTGGCCGAACGTACGTTTAAAGAACAAATGATCGCTAGTGACAAGGAATTGAACATATATGCACGTCTGTACAAGTTCCTATTTTCATACAGGAATACAATCCAGAGATCTACTAACAGAACACCCAGTGAATTAATGTTGGCTAGACGCCCAAGAACGTTGTTCGATCAACTGATTTGGCGAGAAACATGGAAAAACACAGTGGGATCAAAAGTAACACCACAAAAACGGTGTTCTACGATTTTACTGAAAATCAGGCTGTTTGGGTGAATAACCCATTAGGTAAGGGTTCATATGCTGGTAATATCATAGAACAAACAGGGGTTTCCTCTTATATTGTGGAAGTCAATGGCACTCCCAGACGCAAACAGGCCGATCAGATGGTGTTGTTTCTGTGGAGACTAGAGGCGAACTAATATCAAAATATTACAAGAACTAGACTTGTAACGAAGAAATTGATAGCAGAATTCTAATTTGCATAGAAAAGAACTTACGGGAAAGTAGGTTTATACTTGAAGTTCCTTCTAAAATAAAGTTTTTTTGAAATGTGTTATTTCATCCACGAATTTTAGTGATGGTAGCTTTATTTAGAAGCCGCATACATCAGCATTATCAAACCTTACCATCAGTAGGGGCGCCGCTATGAATTAATAAGGGAGGTTTGCAAATAAGACGAGTTTACTTATCGCGCTAAAATTGTGATGTACATTATGTAATATCACGGTGAGTAGTAACAACCACTCCGATGAAGCTTCCCCTAGGCTCTCCATTACTTACGAACATAGAATATGTTATCATTATGCTAGAAACAAAAGATATTTCGTTCATATTAGACGGCGCGCGATTTATACGACTTCCAAAAATAGTAGATAATTTCCAACGTTTCATGTCCACTTGCCGTTTTTGTCGCGATTTATTGCCTTATTTCAGCGAATCGGGTTGGCTTGTAGATCATTGGGTATCGTCTATGTGAAAGCACTTTTTTCTTAGAAAATTTATGCTGTCGTGTGGGCGAAATAATTCAAATTCAAGTAGCGTTGGATATTATTTTATTTAGTTGACAGCTGGGATTTATACATTTATGTATTCCGTGTCGTTCAACTTGTCAAGCTATGCTAGGGATGAAAAAAAATCGAAATAGGTATAGTTCTCTGGATGGTTTTGGAATGAATTGATATAACATACATTAGGTATACAACGTACATTAGTTGAAACCTATGTAAATAGGAAACAAATTAAAACTAAGATTAGTAAATCATAAAATCGAGTTTCATCATTAGAAAGTACATAGATTTAAGTTAAACCACAGCCCTTCTTCTTGTGAATATTCAAATTTTATTTCCTATCTGTATTGATTATTATCGACTGAGAAGGAATAACACAGTTTTTTAAATATATTTCTGGTATTTAATTTGAAGAAATATTGAAACCACTCTACAAAAGGAGCCAAAAGCGACCCAAAAAATTATCGAGATACAGTTACGATTAGCACTATGGACAGAATGTATTCGGCATTAATGAAAAACCTAGTGGAGAAGAAAATCATAAACAGGTCGAAGAACAAGCTGGGTTTAGACCAGACCGCTCCACAATGGACAATATCTTCACAATCAAAATAGTGTGTGAAACAGGAGTGCAACCAAGTAGAGTTATATATTGCCCCCATTGATCTGGAAAAGGCTTGCTAAAGTATATAGATCCAACACGTTTGGAAAATACTGGAAGAAATGGAATTACCTTCCTACCTTAAATGGGAGGATATTCACGGAGAAATTTCCAATCACAAAAGACTGTGATAAGGCTGTAGGCTATCCCCCACACTATTGAAAATCTATCTGGATAAGGTTCTTAAGAAATGGACCAAGAAGATTAAAGATATGGTGGTGACGAAAAGCTATTTAACTTCTTTTTTTTACGGATGACCAGATAGTAGCAGGGGACTAAGATTACCCCTGTTATATGATTATATTTGATAGTGGCAACCGGTTATCAAAATCTCATTTTAGTAAAGGGAAGCATAAAGGATGTACCAAGACGATGTAAATTAGGTGTAACACTGAATACAATAAACTGAAATAAAAGAACGGATTAATTAAGGAAGAAAAATATTAGGATCACCCAACTGCATCTTATGGGACAAAAATGTCACGAAGGAGTACAAAAAAGGCTGTAAAAGGACACCGTTCAAAGTATAGTCACTTACGGAGCCGAGACATAGGATTTGACAAGAAGAAATAGTAGCAGACTGTTGGGGCGAAAATTGATTACTTCACATAACATTGTAGAGAATCGAAGCTGCAACGAATAAGAAACGTAGATTTCAGAGATAGTATGTGTATAACTACGACGATGGTTAAAGAAATAGAGAAGAAACAATTAAAGTGGTTTAGACACACAGAAAGAATGAACAACAGTGGATTGCCGAGAAGAATGATAGAGTTGATACCCGCGGTAAGAATGACAAAGGGAAGGCATAGAAGAAGTTTATGCAATGAGAACTTGAAGAGAACAGAAAAAGATGGAAGCTGGGGCGGAGAAAGCTATAGAATTCCGTTGCATATATGTTAAGAAACTGATTTAGTGTGTGTGTTTCTTTAATCGATTATAAACTTTGTAGGGGGTGAGATCCAACAAATTTCGGAAACCAAGATATCTAGAAATAACCCTCACGTTGCACTGTAGATAAATAGGTGAGGAAAATGTTTATTTAATCATATTTACACAAAATCTAAGAAAATACTTTGTATCTGGATTTACAGCAAAATATAAGTTGTGATTATAACTTATGTGAGTTTCCAGATTTAGTCCGTGTGGAGCCACTATGCCCCATAGTGGTACAAACACAACTTAAAATAAAATAATAGAGGGAACTCCATGTTCCACTACCATTATAAGTGACTTCTCCAGGAGAAAGGGGAGCCGCAGAAGTTCTACGATAACCACGCTAGGGGCTGCAATCTGTTGGTGAAGACATCATAGTTTATCTATACACTAACAAACATTATAGTCCCATTAAACTCTTAAAGAAGAATGTAGAGAATGTAGAACGCATTATTTGAAGACATTACACAGAAGACTTACTGCGGCAATGTGAATGCATGATTGGCTTTTAAATGTTTTAAGTAATTATAGAAGATGGAAAATACCTGGACTTTTATATTTTCTATGGGTATCATTATTGTATCTATGAGAGATCGTTTAAAATATGCATGCCCTAAAACACAAAGTCATCTTTAATTATTTACGATTACAGGCAAATACTTAAAGTTTTTAGTTTAAATTACCGCTTTGAAGTATTTGTGCTTACATTTTCATGTCATTAGAAGCAAATTACGGTAATAATAAGATAATGATACTGCCTTTTAAGGAAATGCATTTCCTATAAGCCTGTATCTTAGTTTTTTCTTTGCTTTGCTAACAACAATGGAATGAGAAAGTGCTATTGAAAACAAAGCAAATAATAAATGCATGCGCAAAGTGTCTTGCCCTCACTACAAAAGCGAATCAAAAACATAAAAAATTTATAACTTTTACTAGATTTAAAATAAATTATTATTGACATTTTAGGAATTAACATGTGGTTTATTATAATTTGGTTTTGCGTTCATTGGCTCTCAGGCATAAAATCTTTAAACTGTCGGCAATCAAACTAAAAAAAATATGACTCGAGTGTAGTTTAAAATTTGATAAGCTCTGATAGATAACGACAGGGTATGATATCTAGTTAGTCTGGAAACATTGTACTAAACAAAATTCAATATTGTTGCTATGGTTACAACTGGAAGTTTGACATCCATAACTTCAAGGGTAATAAAACTGTGAGCTTTTGTAAACGGCATGTCTGAGAAACAGCTAGATCTAAAAAAAATCTAGTTTTGATGAGGTATTGTATTTTGAAAGAGTTATCGGGCAATGACGTTTTTCCTGATATAATACAAACCTTATGTGATCAATGTCCTTGATGTCAAAGATGAACTCCGCTTTGAGAGACCGGTTTCTGTGTCCGGAAAATATTAATTATATCCATGAACATCAACGAATTGGACGCAAACGTATAGCAGAACCATCGCACATTTCTTATGAACGGGTCTTTCACATCGTTCATCACGACTTTGGAATGAGAAAGTTTTCGTCCAAATGGACTCCGAAATGCTGATCGGAAGCGAATTCGAGTTACGCGTGGAATGAAATCTGAAGCGGGTTTCGAAGGATATTCCTCAAACTTTTTGGATGAGCCTGTTACCATTGAAAAAATATGTGTCCATCACTACGACTCAGGGACCAATGGAAAATCCAAGTGGTGAACGCGTTCTTTTTCTTCAAACCTCAAAAGGTTCCTTGTTCAAAAATTGTACTGCGAGTTCCTTCAGTTTCTGGGTCATAGGATGCGATAATTTGGCAGATTATTTTGGACAAGTAGAAGTATCACTGGAATTGCTGGCTAAATTATCTCAGAAATTCTTTCCAAAGGCGTGTAAAAGTTTGATGAAATTGGTTTTGAATAATTGGTTGACATTCACCCTATTCTTCGGATTAGCATCGTTGTAGTAATTTTTGTTCCCAAAACTAAAAATAAAAAACATTGAAGGGCAAACTATTTTGGACAAATGACGTGAATAAATGAGTAAACCAGTCATCAACGGTATACCGTTAAGCTGTGGTTTGCAGACAAAGACGAAGGTTTTCTCAAGATTTTTAAGAATTACTTTGTGAACATTCTGCCAAGTATCTAAATCTTAAAGGAGATTGCGTTGAATGAATAACATTTTGTATGGAAATAATGTGACAATTTATATGGTTGGCTAAGTACTTATTAATTCTCCTTCATATGTGCTACTAATATATTTTAACCTAAATAAAAGAAAATACACAATAACATCTAAACCATTTTTGGCGTAATTTTCAAGAAAAATGCACCACTTTCAAAAAATATTAATCTTTCAATTGAGAAAGATGTATTGCGATATTATAGATGTGGGTGTCACGTGAATTGGGCGCGGCATATACGACGTGCGAAAACTGGTCGTCGTCTATGCAACGCGTGACAATTC
>JARFOC010031840.1:0-29316 GCA_031763485.1 Osmoderma eremita
GTATGTGACCAGTTTGTTATCTACATCCCTGTCCACATCGAACGAAACGTCGCAGCCCAAGTACTTGAAGCGGCTAATCTGTTCCATACAACTGTTGTTTATATAGATTTTCGATCTTATGGGATATTTCCCCACAAAAGCCATAACTTCGGTTTTCTGAGATGAAATTTCTAGACTGTTATGTTTTGCAACGTTGTTAAGAGTGAAGAGGGCACGCTGAAGATCATCCTCTGTTTGTGCTAGAATTACTTGATCATCAGCAAATAGACAAATCTTCTGGTTAAATACACCCTATTCAGCAGGGCATTAAGAGGGGTAACACCATCCTGCTGATATATCACATTCCAAATCTCTTTGAGCGGTAACTCTTCCAGAAAATTTTCCAGATCTTCGTGCAGAATTCCGTGATATTTATGCTGGTCTAGTTTACCAGCAATAAAAATAGGCAGCATGAGTTTATTGTGCAAAATTCCCCACCTGACATTTACAGAAAATCTCTGCTGAAAATGGCCTTCCACCGTCACATGCGCATTTTCCCGAGCCCAATAACGATTATTGTTTCGGTTGAATTTACAGTTATTGGAAAAACCACACTCATCTGAGGTCAGGTGGTAGAATGGATCTTCTTGAATTTTGTCTAAAAAGAGACGACAGTTGTCCGGCGTTCAGGATCACCAGCCTCTATTGCATGAATTTTGCGTGGAATATACGGTTTTACTTTCTCCTTTTTCAAAATTTTCGGCACGGTATCCTTGGAACTTCCTAAATTAGCAGCAATCTTTCTAGTGGAAGTAAGTGCTTTTCCTCAATACTACAATACTACGTTGAGTCGTAGATTTTCATCCCGATTTTGACGCGGCAATTTTTTTTTTTGCTTTT
Source organism: Osmoderma eremita (assembly GCA_031763485.1). Taxonomy (NCBI): domain Eukaryota; kingdom Metazoa; phylum Arthropoda; class Insecta; order Coleoptera; family Scarabaeidae; genus Osmoderma; species Osmoderma eremita. The sequence goes on from JARFOC010031840.1 coordinate 880, forward strand.
TGAAAGCACCTTATATCCGTAAGTTGATCACTGATCGTTGAAATTTAGATCGACTTGGACGATCTGCGGATAAACTTTTGCAGCTCGATAAGTACTATCACCGCATTCAACATAAACTCGAAGCATATCTAAACGCTGTTCGTTCATTTTGGAAAAAAAAAGAAACAGATCGTGAGACATTTGTTTTTACCAGAAAACTTGATTTACTAAGTTTCACATTGTAGCACCGCAATACATTTCGATTCCCGCTTGGTGCTCGATATTTGTTTCCAATGCTAGTGGTATTTTTACATTCGACTAAATAATTATTTCTTATCTTTTTTTCTTATGTAAACGTATACTTCTGACACATTGTTGTTTTCAGAAAAAAAATTCTCCATCAGAATCATAAAAAGTATAGTCTAATTAAAAAGAAACTTGGTCCTAAAACCTTAAAATGTTTAAGGACTACAAACAATTTTATCAGCTCATTTTAGCCTACATCCAGCCATTTAATTTTCTGTTTCAATGATTAAAATCGGAATGTAAATAGAGGCGGTACGGACTCGTCTTCTTTTTGTAAGACAGCCTGTATATTGTTATAATCTTTCTGACCATCTTTTTGTGTTCTTGTTGATTTCGTATTGTTGTCGAATTTGTTTGTAGTATACACGACCTTCCGTGCTTTCATGTTGGATTAACAATTATTTTTGTCTATTATTGGTTGCTATCTAAATTGTAAAGTTGTTCTCCATCTATCTTTTATTCCTATCAGCTGTTTAAATAGGACCCTATGGAGTAGGAAATAATAATGTATTAAGTCCAGCCAGAGGCAGATAATGGGAATTATTAATGTGGCTAGGTAATTGAATATTTATTTTTGAAATACATTGTAAAATCACAACACATTCTCAAACAACACTATAAGTTAATTGCCTAATTAAAAAACCGAATTAACGAAATTAGATAGTGAATGTTGTTTGAATTTTATCGAACCCAAGTCTGTCCGAGAGTTATATTCCTGACAATACGAATAAATAGTGAATTGAAGTTAAGAAGAAAGAGGCCAACGAGGATCGGAGAGAAAAGGTTGGAACACGATACACAACAATGGTGGTTAAGATATTTATAAATTCTAATTGAAATATTTTTAAAATTCGTTGTGGTTCTTTTATATAGTAGTCTATTTTCAAAACTCCCTTCATAACAATCATTAATATTTCGATATACAAATTTAGTTTTCATGTAGGTATGTCATAAATTTAATCCGTCAAATTTCTTACATGTAGCTTTATTTTTGGAAAAGCTGCCTGGTTACATCAATCTGATGAAACAATCGAGGTCAAGTGTATGATATTTTATGTGATTTATTAAAAATTTGATAGTACCATTTAAACAATTAAATAATGATCAAATGATCTATCAAAATAAAATAAAAATATAAGGAAAATTGTCGTCAGAAGTAGGGAAAACTTAAAATTAAAAAAATTGACGTGTTCAAGCATTTCTTTCAAATACAAGTTACTTCAAGTTTCAGGAATTTATTCCATAATTTTGCTGCGCACTGTATACACGGCTATAGATTCCTGCAGAAACCTAGCTTTACAGGCTCATAGGATCATATTTTTGTGGCGAACATTCCATATTTCTTCTTCGTTCTCTCTATGATTTATTGTATGCTCTTGATTTATTCGTCATTCGTCTTCATTCTCGTCTTTCTTGTCGGCATATGTACCTATAACTTGTTCTTCCCACCTGATTTGTAGTCTACATCTGTGCCTCCCAGCGTTTTTGCTTTTCAATATTGGGTGCTGTTTTCTTGTTTCTTGTTTGCGTCTTTACTAAGTTGAATAGCTTTTTATTGTTTTTGATATTACGTTCAATTTCTTGTATTGTTTTGTTAATCCACTGCTCTTCTTTTCATGCGAGCGCTTTCGCACATTATTTTCTGTTTTCTACGTATGCCTTTTGGTTTTCGGATTTACTTGAGTTGATCCATCTTATCATAGTTTCTCCTTTTGGCTTCATTCACTCTTCGCACTCTCTGTCAGACCATTCATGCTTTTCCTTGTTTTCATTTGTTTCTCGTATCCCTTTTGCTCTTATGGATATGGTAACCTTAATCGATTGTCGTTTCGGTTATTTCTTTTTTGTGTTTCTGCTTGTAATCTTCATGCTACTTTCTCCTTCAACTGTTCTTGTTTCTTGCCTTCTGTTTTTATAATTTCGATGCTGCACTTTTTGTTTTTGTTGTGTTTTCAGTTCCGTTATTCCTTATTTCTAGATTTACCTTGGCCATGACAAGGTAATCAGTGTCCGTGTTCGCTCCAAGTTATTGTATGTTTCCGTTTGTGGTTGAATTTGGTGCTCGTAATGTTCAAGTTAACTGAAGCCGCGAAATTACAAAGTTTTCTGCCATTTTCCACAAGCGATGTTTAAGCATATCGAGTAGTCTTAATAGAGGGTAAGATAATAGCTGACCTTCTGATTCCATCTCCTGCTACTAATGTTTGTGAAAGGAAGAAGTAAAGAATTAAGAAATACAATATAAAATAAATCAAGCAACTTTATATGTAGTTCTAACACTGCAATTTACTGAAAATTTTCTATTTTGGTCATATAATGGAACCATTTGTGTGTCATTTTCAGTAAGTAGAAACTTACATTTAAACACACTGCATTGGATCACTTCTCACTTCACAATAAATCGATTAGCTCGTGTTTAGAGGGTATGTGGATTCCTATTAGTAACCGTTTGGCCGAATCCATGCATTCCCGAAACACGTCTTTCGAATTAATCAATTTATTGTTAGGTGAGGAGTGATCTGATGCCATGTGTTTACTATACCATCTCACAGTCCTTGCAATCGTTGCTAACTTTACATTTATTGAAAAGATGTTTTTAATTAACACAGAACCACAATGATTGCTTAAAGATAATGCCCATCATTATTATTATAAATTCCATTGCCCTTAACGGATTCTCACACCTAGTTCATGCTTCCGTACATGATATGCATCAAAACAGTTAACGAAGTTTATTAATTTGTAATTGTTGCCATAATTTAGTGTTTCCATTCTTTAAGGCTTGGAAGGCTTGGAATCGTGCACAATCAGGATTTTTTGGATAGGGTTTCCAGTTCGGTTTTCGATGAAATAAATAGCAATTATTTTAGGTTTCCATCTAAGAAACCAAGAAAATTTTGTGCTATTTATATAATATGATTACTGTTACTTTCGGCATGAGGTTAATATTTTTTTAACCAGCATCTGTAGTACCTTTAAAATATAACTTTTATTTTCGTGTTCGTGTCTGGGTTCCAGATAGTTGTTACAAATAGACTTTATCCATTATTTGATATGGATTATGCACAAGGAAAATTCGGTGTATAGAGGGAACCTCCCTCTATACACCGAATTGCATTTCATACAACAGTACAATGCAAACACTGCCATGAAGTTTTGCGATCGTGAATTCTAAGTTTTGCTAAATAAGGTATGCTCCAAACTCGCATGATGTTTACACCTGTGTGTTCAAAACATACATAATTACTTCCAGCCTTCCTTCTCACAACCTACTAAGAATCTCTTTCGATATTTGCCCTGTACGAAATAGAAGCATAATTTCGTGTGTTGTCCGGGGAAGTACTATTTTTACCATGCAAGGATGTAGATTGCTTTTCAATTAATTACAATATTATTTAACAAGAATACTTAAGTTTTTTAAAATATTCTTACATACTAATTCTTCAACGTCCACATCTCATTAAGGATTCTCTACCTTGTAATCGTGGAACACTTTTCTATTCTTTTGTATCTCACTTTGAAATGAACATTCCTTATCCTGTAATTGGCCAAACCCTTCGTCGTTTAAGGTCATTTATCAATTTGTCTTCAGGAAATAATTTGTTAAAGGACAAACCCGGTCTATCTGGGTCCGTCTTGGGACACTCAAACAATTTGTTTACATTCACTTTAGGGTCTCTAGCAATTCTTATATGTAGGGTTAGCATAACATTTCTACGTTCGCAGTGTTTTCATCAACTCTATTAATTTTACTTTATTGAAGATTCATTAGGATTGCTTTATTACTAATTATGATTAGTATAGCATAGATAAATTTTTATTTTATTTATGTATTTGTTGTTGGCGAAAGCCAATAAAGGAATCTTAGTTATTAATATGGGTACATTATAAAACTATGACAACGATGAAATAATTCACACTTGCCTTTTTGAAAATAGGATACAAAATATAATGCAGTTTCAGAGATCTATCATATTCGCAACTACTTAGTTTTCATGGTATGATTCGCTGAAAGTTACGGTTTGCGAAGCGCCCCCTTTCTGTGGCCATATAAATTAATGAACTAGCAAAAGTTTTGATGGATCACACTACGAGCACGGCATTTAATTTACAATTCCTTATTTCCATTGCGCGGAAGAGAAAAGATCGTATTTTCCCAAAACGCTTACCTTTTCGTAGTTACTGATATAGCAAACGGAAGAGAAATTAATGAAATCGTCTTAGTTCCAGCAGAGATTGCCGATATAGTTCGGTGAATTTGCAGTATTCTTTGATTTTTGTTTGTTTGTTAAATTAAATATTTTCTTTATGGTATTTATTTACTCATAATTCTGATCCTTTTTATTGAAATGTTAATTTAGACTTCCAATACGACAACAATTTTTAATTTTCCTTGAAACAAGTGTAACTTGTTATGTTAAATTCCGTAGATTGTTGGTATAAACTTTATTTCCTAAATGTTAAAGTAAACGAAAAATCTGGCGCTGGGGATATAAATTTCCCCTAATTTAACGTTAGTCGTAAAATTCCCGTAAGAACTTTAATGTTATGTTTCCTGTGGTGCTGTAGTATTATGCAGTTGAAGGCTTCGCGATTTCATCACCATAAAATTGATTTAAGAGGGCTTGTAGTTCATGTGTAGTAATATTTTGTTAAGAAAACTGTCATGGCAATCTTGGATGTCGCACTATCTGTAAAAAATTGCGGTAACATGCAAGTTCTAGAGGCTTAAAATAATTGGAAAACCTGTAAACATAAAATACGCTCAAATAATAAAATAAAAAATATAGATGAATCCCAGCCAGACAAGGAAATGAAGGTAAAGGAACTGAAACTATAAAATACATAAAAAACAAAAACTTAATACAGGTATGAGTTTCAGTGACAGTTTTTGGTTCTGGTTGTCGTAGAAGCAGTAGCGCTAGTAGTCATGCTGAAAGATTTAAGCTCCATTGTTGTTAGGATAAGTCAGGACAAGAAACAAGAATGAGACAAGCAGATAGCTAGGACTATTTCTGCAACCAATTGTAGCTTCAGGTCAATTGACATAAAGAAGCTCGAAAAGCAATTAAAATGCTAATGTCAGGATATGTTCCACTTCTACGATTCAATTATCGTTGGTTTTTTTAAGAGAAATATTTGAAGAGGACAAATAAAAATATTGTTAAAAATCAATCAGGCAAGTCAGTTTGTATGTCTCTTAATCCATGGTCGATTTTTATTTGTTTTTGAGTTATAGCGTAATTAAAAATAAACAAAATTTCATACTTTAATGTTTTGGTTTTCTATTGGTATTATCGTTCTTTATAATATATTTTCAAAAATACCGCCATTCATTTCTAAACATTTTCTACATCATCTACCAAGGGCGCTGGTTGCGTTCCTGTTCGAGTATTGTGACATTGACTTGACGTTTGTACGACTAAAGTGTAACACACTAAAATGCCATACACTTATTCTAATTTAGAATATGCTAATATTGTGTTTGTTTATGGATATTGTAATGGGAATGTTACAGCTGCTGCTAATGAATATCGTGAACGGTTTCAACATCACAGACATCCTAATAAAAATGTATCTATTAGTGTATTCAACAAATTGTGAATTAAGAAATAGATTGGGTAATGAAAAGTATCTAAATTTGGGTTTCCTTTTAAATATAATAACACCTTATAAGATTTAAACAAAGCACTTATTTTAATTTCAGTTAAATTAGTTAATCTTCTGAAGGATGTACTTCCTATTAGCAAGACATATATCGTTTTTCTATGTTAATTCACTTTATCTTTGATTTCATAACATATTTTAAGTAATGTATCATGCGCTAGTAATTAAATGAGAAATTTAATGTTTTTATTTATTTTTTTTTCGTAAAACAATTAACTGTATGATTACATAGTACAAAAAATATAAAAGACTATTACAAGAAAAAAATCATGATTTTTAACTAAAAATCACTTTGATTTTTCACGATTTAAATCCTGATTTTATTGAAATGATTTAAATAATCTCAACCGTGCCAACAATTAATGTTTATTTTATAACTATAGAAATTGGGAAATCGAGTTTCCCTTATTTAATTTATCTAAGCGGCTTCCTAGATTATAAATGACTGCCAGTTCTGCTTTTAGGTAATTTCTTTGTGTCAACACTATTTGGTTGTTGTAACTTGCGAATTAATTTTACAGTTATTACCGTTTACTGTTTCCAATGACAATAGGAATAGGTCTGGAATTGGACTGCTTAATACAATTAATAAGCACGAAATTCTTAAAATGAATACATTTCTGTGTGGTACTTGTCGAGTAAAATTTGTTTACTATGGTTTCCATTAAAGAAGTTGAGCTGAGGTTACTAGTAAACATTTTTCGGAATATTAAAAAATACATTAAAATTTTAAGTATAGTAAAAGTAGTTTCTTCATGGACTTTATGCAGTCCATGAAGAAACATTTTTTAAATACTTCTTGAAAACGATTAGATAAATTCAAAATTCGATCTCAGTAATGATTTTATGTCGAAAATATAGTGTGTGGTATTCATGTGATGTATATTTACATAAAATATCACCCACGCTGAATATAAATGTGTACACATGTAATGCTAATCACCCGAACATTGATCAAGTACATGGAATTACCGATGTAATTGTGAGATGTCTTGAAGAGAAAAAAAATTGCGCAACGATATTCCTTGACGTGGCCCAAGCATTTGACCGAGTGTGTGGCATCAAGGCCTGGAATATAAACTAGACAAATGTTTGCCACAACAAATGAGCCAAATTCTTCATTTCTATATCACTGACCGTCACTTTGCAGTCAAACATGGTGAAGAATACTCTGAACTGAAAAATATATCCGTTGGCGTGCCACAGTTGTCATTTTTCTTAGATATGAACATGTCTGCTTTTGAATAAACAGTCTGGTCTTGCATGGATGCTCTTAAATATTTATTTTTCATTACATCTGTTAGTACTGATTGTATCACAAATTATAAGTTTTTTAAATGTTCTACTTTTTTATCTAGTCTTGAATAGTTTTAAACTCTGTTAGAACACGCCAACTCATTACGATAAAATCGATTACGGAAAATTGTACTGATTGTGAGATGCTTGGTTTATTTTCCAAAATTATTATATGAACCCTCGTAAAACGTGGAGGTTAAACTAAAATTTGACTGGTTACTTATACATATGTAGGCGCTTAGTAATTTGATGAGGGTTAATATTCACATCATTACACTTCATTATTTATATTAAAATTATACCCCACTAACATTAAACGTTTAATGTGTGTACACCGCCATAATTTATGTAGTCAAGCTTTATAATAGTTGAATGTTAGTTTCCCCGGGAGCTTGTAAACTTCGTTACCGTGAATAGTAATATATTACTTGGCTGTTCATACACTCTTCCGTCGACTATCGCGCCACTTGTATTTCAGAGAGCTTTGGATATATCTGGAAGTCTGATATACTATACTTACCTCTCTCGTCATAACGACTAAGGTTATATTCGGCGAGAGGTTGTCGTAGAATGCAGCCGGATCGGTGATGTTGATGCCGCCTAGCGGGGTCCATTGGCCGACTTTGAGTACTTCCTCCTTTTTCAATTTCAGCAAGTCCAATTTGAAGTTGGATCGTTTCCCTTCGTTAAATTCTATCAGACCCGTTAATCCTTGGAGGCCAGACTGAAAAATAAAAGCATTCGGGTTATACGCTGCTAGTGGAAACTCAATATGATACTGTCCTATGTTTTTCTCTTGATAGAGGAATAGAGAGGTTTGTATTAGAAATATTGGAAATGTTTTATAGTTTAAAGGTAATATTAAATAAGACGTGGAAATGCAAACATTTCAAATTGTATACTTTTCACTACGTATTTTGAACCATCATTTATAAATTGCTAGAGAGATAAACATAGGGGTCTGTAAAATACCTACTAGTATAGAAAATCAAAATGGAGCTAAACGTGATATTTTGGACGTTATTGTTCTACAAAGAAAATTCCCAAATTGTTTGGAACGTTTTGAAAACCGATCCTGATTAGAAGTTTAACAAACAATAACATATTTATAAAAACCTGTAGGAGATACCGTTTTGTAAACAGTGAGGATGGATTTTTAATGAAGCCGTTAGTCTTCCATTAACTAACGGATAATTAAATTTACTGATCTGTTTAAGATCACATTAGAATTTTATTATCATTAATTTCCGTTCATTAACTTGATGTCACATTAAGCGAGTCGTAAGACTCATTAGAAGATTTCCTTAGTAAAATAACTGCCAATTTACGATGGTTATTGAAACTACTTAGGTATCTTTTACATTAATGCCCGGTTTCTGAAACGTAACAACAGCAGTTATCTGTTCGATATCTGGCAGCTTTACATGTAAAACGGCCAGATATCGAACAGATAACTGCTGCTTTTCGTTTCAGAAACCGAGCATAAATAAACTGTAAATTTTCTATGTATGTGTATGTTCCACCCATATTTATATTACACCAGCTTTATACAATATTGCTGTTGCTGATAATGTTGCTGTCTTATAGTCAGCGGATTTTACACGAAATCATGGCACGATAGCACGAATACAAAATCCAATAAATGCATTGTAATGCTGATTGACAAGGAGGCATACCAAATTTTCTCTAATATCAAAGAAAAGTAAACTACTATAATAATTGTCACTACGAAATTAAAAATAATATATTTGTATAGCAAGAAAAAAGAAAGAATTATATTTGTAGCTGAAGCCACAGTAAAAACCGTTATAGAAACTAAATAACTCTTATCAAGAAACCAAAGAATATTAAATAAAAGATTTTCTTAGAAATGACAATTCTGTCCCAAGGAAAAGGATAATTTTATTAGAATAGATGTTTAAAACAATTTCTTTATTGAAAAGCGCAATATCTTAATCTGTCGACAAAATTCTGCAATGTTTCGACAGGGTTTGGGTAAATATTCGAATGCAGTAATACACAATTAACAATAAACGGCAACCAGAATTGCGAAAACATGTGAAACTGCAATACTTCACTCGTTAGCCAATACATAACTAAAGTATCTCTCGTCTTCACGTATGTAGCAGCTATCTCTGTCAGTGCTCCGCTTCAAAGTAACTAACATTAAAATATTAACAATGCATATTTTAATAGTATTTATTTCTTAATAAGTAAATTTGTACAAAGAGTATACGTCTAAAATACAAATAGTAGGATGCGATGGCTTAAAATAGTAAAAATAAAAATAAAAAATACCCTTACCACATTGATGAGTGAAGAACTCCAGGTACGTATTTCGGCAAGTAAGTTGCCATCTCCCACTTGAATAACAAGGGATATTCAAGTGGTGTTTTGTGTGGTGCATATCTCCCGGAGTGCAACGTCTAACACTATCTTCATTCGTAGATTTTGCTGAGGATGGCAACTCAGTTGTCGAAATACATATCTGGAGTTCTTCACTCATCAACGTAGTAAGGTTATTTTTTAATTTTTCTTTTTATTATGTTATGCCACGGTATCCTATTATTTGTATTTTATATAAAAATGGTTTTCCGATCAAAGGATTTAAACAGGTTTTATAGTATAAGTACTAAGATTATGTTATTGCATGCTGATATTTATTTTCTGAGGAAATGTAAATATAATAATGTTTTTTCCTCAATTCCTGAAAGTTGAGGTATCTGCCAACTGTAAAATTTTGGAAAAAAGTAATCAATAGTGCAAGATTAAAATGGCTCAAATCAGAAATTAAATATCAGTATAGCAAAAGAAATAAATTAGAATTAGAAGCGTATAATTTACATTTAAGTCTAACTAAGAATTTAAACTCAGCTGAACATTATGAATGGTGTAACTTTCACAGGAAGATCTTGGAAATCATTGAACATAAATACTAAGTCAAAATGGCAAAACGTGATAAAAATCAAGAAATTATGCTCTGAGGTTGAATATAAATTCTTAAAGACTCTGGTTATAAATCAGGCATCGGAGACTTTCAATAGTGGCGAACTCGCTTTGCTAAATAAAGGTGTGAAATACGGCCTACCTGACCGCAAAATACCAACAGAGGAGATAATTGCCGGTATCTCCATCAAAAGTTTTAATGATTCTCAAAAATGCTTCATAAGAGAAGCTTGCAAAACTCATATTAGAGAGAATCTAAATAACTTCAAAGACTACAAACATGCAAAACTACTGTTAGTTTTATCCATACCTTTGACAAAGTTTTTCATCAACCCAAGCTTAATGTGCAAAGGGAGTAAATATTTCTTTTTAGGATCAACAAGTCGGGTACCAATGACATTCTTATTTCCTGGTATCAGTGAAGTTCGTTTTGGCCGTTGCATGCCGAGCAAAAGTGAAACAACTTTCAAATCGCCACAAATATTCCACTCGTTATACTTAATTTTTCGAAACTTTTTGTCGCTTTGAGAATAGTTCTACTAGAAATGTTATTTAAAGTGCGTCTAATTTTGGTCTGCAGCAGGATAGCAGGGTAGGAAAAATCATTATAAAAAGAAAGAGTGTCCAAAACGGACTTCACTGATACCAGGAAATAAGAATGTCATTGGTACCCCACTTATTGATCTTCAAAAAATATTTGCCCCCTTTGCACATTAAGCTTGGGTTGACGAAAAACTTTGTCAAGGGTATGGATAGTATAATTGCGTACCGTTAACCGATAATCATAATAGAATGAAATCAAGTTGATTTTGTGAAAATAAACAAAAATTCGAACTAGAAATTATTTTTGTACTATAACGAAATAAACCATTAATTTCAAGCGAAGCTAGAAAGAAAAACGATCTAGAGAGTTAAATTTGTAAATAAAAAAGCAAAAAAAGCAATAATTGTTAAAAAGAAATCATAACATAAGTTGTAATATTTAAATTTTTTGAATTAACAAAATTCGCTCAAACCGTATTTAGTATTATTCCAATGTTTGGTATAGGCCCGCCTGGAAATTTGACAGCAAATAAATCACAAGAAACTTTTGCCGAATTGCCAGTATAACATAGTTTTATTACTTGTACTTTATCTTCAACAGTATAGTATATTCCGGGTCCCCTTCGTTCTTCGGCGCACATGCGTATGCGAAGTACAGCTACTCGCATAATTCGTACTTTGCGCGGACTCTTTTCAACTAACGAAGCTCCCTACGTCTGTCCTATGTTAAACACGAATTTATATTGTCAAACCAGTACATTCCCGGGAGTATACTTAAATTCAATAAATTAAATTCTTGTTTTGTAAAATGCTTCTACGTTAACGATTGTCTTCATTTCTTCTATAGAATAGTATTTCTATTTATTTGGTGCAAATTTAAACCACATCCTGAAAGCATAAAACATTCATGCAGAGTTGATAATTTTGTGGGAGTAGACAACGCTTATAAAGTTCAAACTTGGTTTAATAAATCACGATTCGAGTGTTTTCAAGAAGATGGTTCTTTGGGTATCAACTTACCGCCCTCTGAAACCTTAGTGGATAGATAATAGAAGGAAATTGTATGATTGTATGTTAAAAGCGAACATGTTTAACAATAACTATTCAAAAAACCTATGAGAAACCTAGCTAATATACGGTATAGATTCCATAGAAATTCGTTGGGTATAACATCGCATGTTTTATTTGTAGATATGACTCCGTATATGTATTCACTACATTCCCGATAATTCCTTTAAACATATGCCGTACATATGCCGTATACATATTTTCGTAAAAACATGGGCTTGTGCGAAGTTTTTGTTTGATTGACGGGGAAATTCTAGGTGAATTACCGTGATTGGAATACATTTTTTATTTCACAGAAAAAACAAACAAACAAATAACGACGGATACTACCAATTTTTGGATATTGGATCCGTAATTGTTTGGCGGTGTTATTAAACAACAAAACGTCGTTATTTGTGGGTTTTGAAACTACAGGATTGATTGAAACTCTTCCTCAGTTATGTTAAGGTGATAATAAATTATGTATATGGTGATACAAACAATTACTTTTAATTTTGTTATAAATCTATTATTTGTTTTCATAAAGTTAGATCTAAACAGATATGACATATCCCTATTCTCTCATCATCATACGATTTCTCTCGGTGCCGGTAAATTATTCGAAAACAATTGTTCCGAGAGGTGAGTTCCGGATCGTTTGGAGAGACGAAGACGAGATGTTGTTTTGTCGCCGACGGACAGAGACGAACATGGTGTTCTGGGCGGACGGAAAGGAACTCAGTTAATGTCATGATCGGTGGAGAACAAACCGCTGTCGCGCCCTGATCAGACAAAGACTATTGTCTCGCGAATGAGCCCAAACTGTCGAATCGACGTCCCGAAAGGAACTACAGAAGGAAACTGAACTTGCTTTGGAAATTTTCTCCCGAAGAAGAGTTGCAAAATTACCTGGATTGGCGAAGGGTTCAAATAATCACAGACCGACAAATATTCATTTAAAAATATTTTAGGAAAACAAAGTTTTACTGAATGAGGGTTTTTGTTTTGTCTACCTGATCCAGGATGTTTGTTACCAGGGACAGTTAAAGTGATGACGTATTCGTACTGTCGGCATTTCCGATAATAAATGTAAATCGGTTTATTGCTTATTTAGTATCCTAAATGAATAGTTACCAAACATCCTAAAATAATATTTTAGTATTTTAGAAAAAAAGAATTACAAATATTAAAATATTAAAAACAACTTAAAAATTTGGCAAAACCCATTCCCTTGTTTTCCTTCCAAGAATTATTTCGGAACAATTACATGCGAACAATTGTGACCGGAATAATTGCTTTCGAATAATTCGATTCAGTATAATCTATAATTGCGGTTTGGAGGATGGAAATATGGCGTTTCTACAGTATATACATATATACAAATTTAAAATAGCAGATCGGCATATTGATTTCCGATTTCAATTCCGTTTGTGTTGCCTACATTACATCCATACAAGTTACATCGGTACACGCTGATGTTCGTGGAGGAACTGATTGTTGGGCAAGGTGACTGGCACATCCGCCTAGACGATGCTGTTGTTCTCATTAAACGCGCGGCACATTTCCATTTATCGGGTTTCATGAAGAAACAGTACGGTCAATATTGGCCCTCCTCGACAATTCATACGGTCAGCGTGTAACTTCTCGGTGTGCTGCCTCTAAGTAAGTAGGGTGACGTCCTATAGACGGTTCCGTCGCTTAAGCTATTCCCTTGTGACTATTTTCTTTGGGGACACCTAACTGCAGACTGAAGTATCACAAGTCGGGTAGTAAATTATTTACAAATTGAAAGATGCTGTGTTCATAGTGCATCAGTGTAATACGAGTGGAAAGCGGCGGTTACAGGTATGCGCCGCTCATGAGGGCGAATCTGAATTTTGAAACCACAATCTGTTTGGCTACTTAAATTTATTGTTCGCACTCTGTAGAAATTGCTGTTATGCTGCCCAGGATAAACGATATTTTCGTACATCCACATATACAGAGAGTTATAGTACTGGACATGTTGACATCCCGGATTGAATTTTAAAGGAGTTTTATCTGGGAATCGGCTTATTTTTAGAGCAGTCTTGAAATCGTAAACAAATATACAAAATAATTGATTTATGAAATATAGTGCAATATACAGTGGGGACGCGCTCAGTACGATCACTATGCATACACAAGTTATAGATAATTCAATCTCTGTCGGCACCTTTGATGTTCCTGCTTCCAAGTTGTAAATGTAAAATTAGTTTTCTATTAATTTTTAAAATACTGTGGGCTATTTCTTTTATCCATTATATTTGAGTTTGTTTTATTTAATATGTACATAACATACTTATATCTGTAAGTACCATCATCGTCTTTAGTCTTGATTCAAAACGAAAGAAATAGAACTCTGGACATGTTACACTAGTACACTGTCTATGTCGTGAATTTATGTATGCTTGCATGCATTAGATTTTTTGTTCGTCTGTTCCATTAGAGTTAGAGTTAGAAATAAGTAAAACTTTTTGTGGCCATTGCAGAATTTCTGGAAGGATCACGCATTATTGTTACCCACAAAAATATTCATCTGTTCCGGCAACATCAGTACTAGCTGTAAGTTTTCTAAGAATCAATGGATCTTTCAAAAAACATCACCACATCGGCGCTACTATGAACATAGAAAGGTATGTTTATCTCAAACTCAGTGTTTACGGATTCTGTTTCTTTCTTTCAGTCAAAACTAAGGGTAATGATAGTATAGGCATGGCTTTGAACATATCAGCTTTCAGGGCATTTCGTATTTCTATTTCCAATTATATGTACCTTTACTACATTTCTCAATGATTTTCTCATTATCATTACGGTTAGGTTTTCCTTTGATATACGTTAATATCCATATAGACTACTCTCCGTGGTAATAGCGTTACAATCCACAGACATGAAAATCAATATAAGTAATTTACAGTGTAGCGGTTATGTGTGCAGGTGTATAATAATATAACATATCCTAATAAAGCGCTGTCGGCTTGATTGCCGTTTGATTTGGTTACTAAACGTTCAATATGCATCAAAACACTCTTCGGTATATATCATTTTACTTGACATTATATGTACAGAGTGTATAAAAACTATTGCACTATGTTGGATAGTGAAACCTATAGTATCATGACCTTCCCCTTGATCTTCTGTTTTGTTATTAATATTTTTATTATCAGGTTTGTCTGCACCATACGGGAGCTTGCCTACTTTCGCTTTGATTTATGATTCTTTAATGTGTATGGAACCATATTGAATTATATCTATCTCTTTCTCTTAGTCGGTAATATAGGACACTGCATATTTGGGGAATAAATAATATTCTAAGCGCAGCCGTTGACGGATAGTAGGATAAATTAATGTTACTAAATAAAATAACAAATTTTCAAATTCGTTGTAAAATTAACATCAACGGATTTATGCAATATGCCCGGTGAAGCATTCTGTTAGTAGTAGTGTAAACGTATTAATTGGAGCGACCAACAAGAACGTATCACTCATTTTTGTGTCGTTGTTAGTTTAGTTAAATAAAGTAAGTTTTAAGAAGTGAAAAACTCTAGCCACAATTCTTTATACGGTCCTTCGAACAGGATACTGCAGTTAAACAAAAACTAGCTATCAAGAAAACCGCAGGGCAGCATCAATAAACCAATCCGACTGCGTTGAAAACACACGGCGCAAACCAGCAACAACAAATTGATCCGATTGCGTCGAAAATACCCAAGAACGACGCCATCTGCGTTGTTACAACGTTTTAAAAGTGTTTCACTAAACCAAAACCTTAAGTATTTGTCTTTCGGAAATATTTCGTTTGATTTTTCTTTTAATTTCTGGGAACGTTACTTTTTTTTCCTTTAAGATCCTACGAACGGTGTAGTCTGAAACAGTCAGTTGCTCAGCAATTTTTATGTTACATATTCGCGGTTGCTCTTCTACTTCTAGCACAAATGAGAATATCTAGTTCTTCATTCTGCGTACTTTTTTCAACAGGTTACGTATTGTTCATAATCCACAATATATTAACTGTTGCTCGTCTTCGATTGTGACAGTATTTACTACTTATAATTAATTTGTCCTGCTCTGTTAAATAATAGAAATCTTTATATTAAGTAGGTTGTTATAGTTCAGTGAGCGTGAGGAAGTACGCTTAATGAACCGAAACGATCTAGTGGTATATATAGATATAGATTATAATCGGGAAGGTAGTGTTATTCACGTGGTTTTGAGTGTGGTGCATATCTCCCAGAATGCTACGTCCAACATTATTTTTTGTCGTAGATTTTGCTGAGGATGGCTACTTAGTTACCGAAATACGTATCTGGACTTCATGGGGGTAAGGGTATTCTCATTTTTATTTTAACCATAACATTCAAAATAATTATGAAGATGACGCATAGTCTTATGTGAAATGCATAATTTGTCTGATTGACTAATTGAGATGATGACATTTTATAACAAATTCTTTCTAGTGGAGTGAAAAAATGTCTTACTGAAGCAAAATACTGAATTAACTGAAAACGCATAATAAAATTCGAAACCGTGAACTTGCAATATATAATTACACTCAATAGCCAATATGCAACTAAAGCATCTCTGTTTTTCCGAATATTTATTTCCGAATATTATCGACTACTGTGGGTTATAGACACCTGCGAATAAGCTAATTGCCAGTAAAGAGTAAAAACAGCTAGATGTTTCAGTTTGTTAGAACAGAATTCATCTTTATCTTTATCATAGATGCATCGGAGAAATACATTTCTTGTCCGGCACATTAGGTTCTCTACGTGCAGCACGAGCGCATACGCTCGGTATATGATTTTAGCACAACACATATATCCTTATAAAAGCTCTAAATAATAAATCCTAGTGTATAATTTACTCTGATTTATGTGCCTATGTATACACTACAAAGCAAACATGTTATTTCATACAACTGCCTTTATCTGCCCGAAAACTAACATTCCCCGCATTTATAATATCCTTTTATATAATTTTTGTATCATGATACCTATTTAGAAGAAATATAACAACTTCAACAGTATAGTATATTCCGGGTCCCCTTCGTTCTTCGGCGCACATGCGTATGCGAAGTACAGCTACTCGCATAATTCGTACTTTGCGCGGACTCTTTTCAACTAACGAAGCTCCCTACGTCTGTCCTATGTTAAACACGAATTTATATTGTCAAACCAGTACATTCCCGGGAGTATACTTAAATTCAATAAATTAAATTCTTGTTTTGTAAAATGCTTCTACGTTAACGATTGTCTTCATTTCTTCTATAGAATAGTATTTCTATTTATTTGGTGCAAATTTAAACCACATCCTGAAAGCATAAAACATTCATGCAGAGTTGATAATTTTGTGGGAGTAGACAACGCTTATAAAGTTCAAACTTGGTTTAATAAATCACGATTCGAGTGTTTTCAAGAAGATGGTTCTTTGGGTATCAACTTACCGCCCTCTGAAACCTTAGTGGATAGATAATAGAAGGAAATTGTATGATTGTATGTTAAAAGCGAACATGTTTAACAATAACTATTCAAAAAACCTATGAGAAACCTAGCTAATATACGGTATAGATTCCATAGAAATTCGTTGGGTATAACATCGCATGTTTTATTTGTAGATATGACTCCGTATATGTATTCACTACATTCCCGATAATTCCTTTAAACATATGCCGTACATATGCCGTATACATATTTTCGTAAAAACATGGGCTTGTGCGAAGTTTTTGTTTGATTGACGGGGAAATTCTAGGTGAATTACCGTGATTGGAATACATTTTTTATTTCACAGAAAAAACAAACAAACAAATAACGACGGATACTACCAATTTTTGGATATTGGATCCGTAATTGTTTGGCGGTGTTATTAAACAACAAAACGTCGTTATTTGTGGGTTTTGAAACTACAGGATTGATTGAAACTCTTCCTCAGTTATGTTAAGGTGATAATAAATTATGTATATGGTGATACAAACAATTACTTTTAATTTTGTTATAAATCTATTATTTGTTTTCATAAAGTTAGATCTAAACAGATATGACATATCCCTATTCTCTCATCATCATACGATTTCTCTCGGTGCCGGTAAATTATTCGAAAACAATTGTTCCGAGAGGTGAGTTCCGGATCGTTTGGAGAGACGAAGACGAGATGTTGTTTTGTCGCCGACGGACAGAGACGAACATGGTGTTCTGGGCGGACGGAAAGGAACTCAGTTAATGTCATGATCGGTGGAGAACAAACCGCTGTCGCGCCCTGATCAGACAAAGACTATTGTCTCGCGAATGAGCCCAAACTGTCGAATCGACGTCCCGAAAGGAACTACAGAAGGAAACTGAACTTGCTTTGGAAATTTTCTCCCGAAGAAGAGTTGCAAAATTACCTGGATTGGCGAAGGGTTCAAATAATCACAGACCGACAAATATTCATTTAAAAATATTTTAGGAAAACAAAGTTTTACTGAATGAGGGTTTTTGTTTTGTCTACCTGATCCAGGATGTTTGTTACCAGGGACAGTTAAAGTGATGACGTATTCGTACTGTCGGCATTTCCGATAATAAATGTAAATCGGTTTATTGCTTATTTAGTATCCTAAATGAATAGTTACCAAACATCCTAAAATAATATTTTAGTATTTTAGAAAAAAAGAATTACAAATATTAAAATATTAAAAACAACTTAAAAATTTGGCAAAACCCATTCCCTTGTTTTCCTTCCAAGAATTATTTCGGAACAATTACATGCGAACAATTGTGACCGGAATAATTGCTTTCGAATAATTCGATTCAGTATAATCTATAATTGCGGTTTGGAGGATGGAAATATGGCGTTTCTACAGTATATACATATATACAAATTTAAAATAGCAGATCGGCATATTGATTTCCGATTTCAATTCCGTTTGTGTTGCCTACATTACATCCATACAAGTTACATCGGTACACGCTGATGTTCGTGGAGGAACTGATTGTTGGGCAAGGTGACTGGCACATCCGCCTAGACGATGCTGTTGTTCTCATTAAACGCGCGGCACATTTCCATTTATCGGGTTTCATGAAGAAACAGTACGGTCAATATTGGCCCTCCTCGACAATTCATACGGTCAGCGTGTAACTTCTCGGTGTGCTGCCTCTAAGTAAGTAGGGTGACGTCCTATAGACGGTTCCGTCGCTTAAGCTATTCCCTTGTGACTATTTTCTTTGGGGACACCTAACTGCAGACTGAAGTATCACAAGTCGGGTAGTAAATTATTTACAAATTGAAAGATGCTGTGTTCATAGTGCATCAGTGTAATACGAGTGGAAAGCGGCGGTTACAGGTATGCGCCGCTCATGAGGGCGAATCTGAATTTTGAAACCACAATCTGTTTGGCTACTTAAATTTATTGTTCGCACTCTGTAGAAATTGCTGTTATGCTGCCCAGGATAAACGATATTTTCGTACATCCACATATACAGAGAGTTATAGTACTGGACATGTTGACATCCCGGATTGAATTTTAAAGGAGTTTTATCTGGGAATCGGCTTATTTTTAGAGCAGTCTTGAAATCGTAAACAAATATACAAAATAATTGATTTATGAAATATAGTGCAATATACAGTGGGGACGCGCTCAGTACGATCACTATGCATACACAAGTTATAGATAATTCAATCTCTGTCGGCACCTTTGATGTTCCTGCTTCCAAGTTGTAAATGTAAAATTAGTTTTCTATTAATTTTTAAAATACTGTGGGCTATTTCTTTTATCCATTATATTTGAGTTTGTTTTATTTAATATGTACATAACATACTTATATCTGTAAGTACCATCATCGTCTTTAGTCTTGATTCAAAACGAAAGAAATAGAACTCTGGACATGTTACACTAGTACACTGTCTATGTCGTGAATTTATGTATGCTTGCATGCATTAGATTTTTTGTTCGTCTGTTCCATTAGAGTTAGAGTTAGAAATAAGTAAAACTTTTTGTGGCCATTGCAGAATTTCTGGAAGGATCACGCATTATTGTTACCCACAAAAATATTCATCTGTTCCGGCAACATCAGTACTAGCTGTAAGTTTTCTAAGAATCAATGGATCTTTCAAAAAACATCACCACATCGGCGCTACTATGAACATAGAAAGGTATGTTTATCTCAAACTCAGTGTTTACGGATTCTGTTTCTTTCTTTCAGTCAAAACTAAGGGTAATGATAGTATAGGCATGGCTTTGAACATATCAGCTTTCAGGGCATTTCGTATTTCTATTTCCAATTATATGTACCTTTACTACATTTCTCAATGATTTTCTCATTATCATTACGGTTAGGTTTTCCTTTGATATACGTTAATATCCATATAGACTACTCTCCGTGGTAATAGCGTTACAATCCACAGACATGAAAATCAATATAAGTAATTTACAGTGTAGCGGTTATGTGTGCAGGTGTATAATAATATAACATATCCTAATAAAGCGCTGTCGGCTTGATTGCCGTTTGATTTGGTTACTAAACGTTCAATATGCATCAAAACACTCTTCGGTATATATCATTTTACTTGACATTATATGTACAGAGTGTATAAAAACTATTGCACTATGTTGGATAGTGAAACCTATAGTATCATGACCTTCCCCTTGATCTTCTGTTTTGTTATTAATATTTTTATTATCAGGTTTGTCTGCACCATACGGGAGCTTGCCTACTTTCGCTTTGATTTATGATTCTTTAATGTGTATGGAACCATATTGAATTATATCTATCTCTTTCTCTTAGTCGGTAATATAGGACACTGCATATTTGGGGAATAAATAATATTCTAAGCGCAGCCGTTGACGGATAGTAGGATAAATTAATGTTACTAAATAAAATAACAAATTTTCAAATTCGTTGTAAAATTAACATCAACGGATTTATGCAATATGCCCGGTGAAGCATTCTGTTAGTAGTAGTGTAAACGTATTAATTGGAGCGACCAACAAGAACGTATCACTCATTTTTGTGTCGTTGTTAGTTTAGTTAAATAAAGTAAGTTTTAAGAAGTGAAAAACTCTAGCCACAATTCTTTATACGGTCCTTCGAACAGGATACTGCAGTTAAACAAAAACTAGCTATCAAGAAAACCGCAGGGCAGCATCAATAAACCAATCCGACTGCGTTGAAAACACACGGCGCAAACCAGCAACAACAAATTGATCCGATTGCGTCGAAAATACCCAAGAACGACGCCATCTGCGTTGTTACAACGTTTTAAAAGTGTTTCACTAAACCAAAACCTTAAGTATTTGTCTTTCGGAAATATTTCGTTTGATTTTTCTTTTAATTTCTGGGAACGTTACTTTTTTTTCCTTTAAGATCCTACGAACGGTGTAGTCTGAAACAGTCAGTTGCTCAGCAATTTTTATGTTACATATTCGCGGTTGCTCTTCTACTTCTAGCACAAATGAGAATATCTAGTTCTTCATTCTGCGTACTTTTTTCAACAGGTTACGTATTGTTCATAATCCACAATATATTAACTGTTGCTCGTCTTCGATTGTGACAGTATTTACTACTTATAATTAATTTGTCCTGCTCTGTTAAATAATAGAAATCTTTATATTAAGTAGGTTGTTATAGTTCAGTGAGCGTGAGGAAGTACGCTTAATGAACCGAAACGATCTAGTGGTATATATAGATATAGATTATAATCGGGAAGGTAGTGTTATTCACGTGGTTTTGAGTGTGGTGCATATCTCCCAGAATGCTACGTCCAACATTATTTTTTGTCGTAGATTTTGCTGAGGATGGCTACTTAGTTACCGAAATACGTATCTGGACTTCATGGGGGTAAGGGTATTCTCATTTTTATTTTAACCATAACATTCAAAATAATTATGAAGATGACGCATAGTCTTATGTGAAATGCATAATTTGTCTGATTGACTAATTGAGATGATGACATTTTATAACAAATTCTTTCTAGTGGAGTGAAAAAATGTCTTACTGAAGCAAAATACTGAATTAACTGAAAACGCATAATAAAATTCGAAACCGTGAACTTGCAATATATAATTACACTCAATAGCCAATATGCAACTAAAGCATCTCTGTTTTTCCGAATATTTATTTCCGAATATTATCGACTACTGTGGGTTATAGACACCTGCGAATAAGCTAATTGCCAGTAAAGAGTAAAAACAGCTAGATGTTTCAGTTTGTTAGAACAGAATTCATCTTTATCTTTATCATAGATGCATCGGAGAAATACATTTCTTGTCCGGCACATTAGGTTCTCTACGTGCAGCACGAGCGCATACGCTCGGTATATGATTTTAGCACAACACATATATCCTTATAAAAGCTCTAAATAATAAATCCTAGTGTATAATTTACTCTGATTTATGTGCCTATGTATACACTACAAAGCAAACATGTTATTTCATACAACTGCCTTTATCTGCCCGAAAACTAACATTCCCCGCATTTATAATATCCTTTTATATAATTTTTGTATCATGATACCTATTTAGAAGAAATATAACAACTTATCTAGGCAGAGTTATACATATTTTAGTTTGTTACGGAAGGCAACACAAAATTTGTTAACGTGCAAGTTCTATTATCACGTTGTCACTGGAAATTTACAACTTCCTACATATATGAGAATGCTACATATACAAAATGATGTACCACACGTAAACACAATTTCTCTAAATGCGAAGTTTTATTGCAGGTAAAGTTGCTAAGATAAGTTCAGTTGAAGACCGTACAGTAAAATTTTAGATAAGCGCCGAGAGATAAATGTCATAACCGCAGATTTCACGTAGTTTCCATTGCTTGAATGTCACAATTTTCACCACCACGTTGTTTTAGTGCATTTTACACTTTGTATGTATAGTTAATAAAAATAGATGTATTATTTGAATACTGAATAAATAAATCCGGGATCTTGTTCTACTTCATTCATACATCTATAATATCCTCATTTCAAATACGTCACGCTATGATTTTAGAAATGGGAATTACAATTGGAAAAGATAGGAATGAAGCACTTACAAAAACATCCTGATAGAGGATTACAGAGGAGTGGATATACTAACTTGTTAATCGTCTCTGCCTCCTACAGATAGTTCAATAGCATTTAAACCAGTGAGAGTTTGTACAGCAGACATCGGCTCCTCTTGTGTTATTTATCTCATAAGTTTTAAACCGCTCAACAGTATCCTGTGTCGTATAAGGGATCCACTCTTCTCTTTTTGTTTGTTTGCTACGGCAAGTTTGTTGGAAACTTTTAATAATGATGCTCCCCTTTATCGAACTTCAATCAATACCGCTGAGGACATTTTCTCCTAGAAACTACCAAAGCCTGGATGTAACGCCATTTGTTTGTCGAAAATAATTTATGTCTATGCGGTGACTATAATTTCCGTGCGAAACATTAGCCAACTTTTGCAAGTGAATAGATTGACAACTAGATTCATGTTATTTGAACAATTATGTTGGTCCGTCGTTAGATTTCATCAATTGATGCGAATTAAAAAAACATTCTTCAAGATGAAACGTCTTGTTTTTTTTATTACATAGAATTTAACCTAAATGATTTTTATAGGTAGTCTCAACTTCCGTATGCAGTATGGGATATAATAGCAACTTTTATTACTTACTATCCTTAGTTGCTGTCATTAGCACTATCTTCACTTCCGATTGCTAATATGCTGCAACTTATTTACAAAGTTTGCGTCGGCAAAGTACCTATCTATCTGTCTATTAGCGTTAACTGCTCTGAATCGTCGTAGTTTTAAAATATTTTTAGTTAAATTCTACGTTAATTTGTTTATATATAGTTGTACAAATCGTACTTTTCAGAACGCTTCCATCTTTTTCGAGCATGCACCAGGTAGTATGGATATTTTTCTTAATTTTTTAGAAATTTTATAGCCTGTACATTTTACTACAGTTTTCACTGCTTTAATGGAGCCTGTAGGGAGAAAACGGCGTAAGGGAGAAAAATTTAGCCCGAACTAGAAGTGTATGATTGCAAATATTTTAAATTATTTTAATAAAACTATGACTGTGAGTGCTGCCGTTCAACAAGCAAGTAAAGCTTTGGGTTGCTGAGTGCGTACAATATATAATATAAAACAGGAGCAACAAACTGGTTCATTATCAAGACAAAAAACCCCAAGAAAAGAAAAGGCATACAACTAACTGACCGATTACAAACATATGAGAAGAACACGCAAGCACCTATTCGACATAAACTGTATAATTTTTTTTATACAGAATATCCCACCTACATTAAATGTAATTCTTGGTTTTGTCAATGCTGATGCTGATGAACTTCAGTCGAGCAACTTTACATAGATTGTTACACGATATGGGTTTCGAATTTAAAGAAGTAGGACGTAAAAGTATACTTTTTGAACGAGACGACATTATTCGGTGGAGGCACTGCTATTTGACATTTCTGTAACTTTAATTATTTCAGGTCGAACTATAATATATACTGATGAATCATGGGTGAATGGAGGGCGTGCAGTAAATAAAACTTGGACAGACACTACAATTCAAAATATTCGACAAGCTTTTTCCAAGGATTAAGTACTGGCTTGAAATGCCCTCGTTTTGTATTAGTTCATGCTGGTGATGATAACGAATTTGTTCCTGGTGCTGAATATACATTTCTCTGCTAGAAGAACACTGCTGATGTTTATCATGAGATGGATTCAGACACATATGAGGATTGGTTTATTAAGAAATTGCTTCCAAATATACCGCAGAAGTCAGTGATTGTGTTAATAATGCTCCTATCACTGCAGAAAATTAGAAAAAAATCCAACAGCAGCATGGAGAAAAAGCAATATCATTGATTGGCTCCGCGAGAAACAAATACCAACCACTGACAATATGCTATAAAGGGATTTGCTATTTTGGGTGTCACAAATTAAACCGCAGTATGATAAAAGCAGCATTGACGAAATTGCAAAAGAAAAATGTGATGAACAAAAGTGGAAACTATTATTTGTTAAAGGGTTATATATTTTAATTTAAATGTAATAAATGATATAATACCCCAATTCCTAAATAGATTTTCGAAATGTAAATTATGTTAATGTTAAGTAATAATAAATAAAATTATGGGCCTTTTCACTGATTTTGAAATAAAAAAAAAACATGTTTTTTATATTTTACTGTTTTCCTCAAGATATGTATTTTAACTGTCAGAAACCCTATTAGCTGCGTGGTCTATTTTTCCGTAGAATGCCTTAACATATACACATTAGGTAGCCGGGGAAACGCCCCATTAGGTGCAATACCTAAACACACTATAGGGCATACGAAAAAGGGTTCGACGTATGTATGTTATATACTACTGAACCTTGTCAGGAAGGTAGATTTGTTTCAATAATGAGAAAACAACCGAATCCCGAATAATGAAATAGGCCTCAAAGCCGCCGTGTCAAGGGATACAAAATATCTTCCTCTACATTAGGGATACAATCAATCAACAAGGGTAGCCATGCTCAATTATTGGAACAGATCAAAATCGTTAGTAACCAAGCAGAAGTGATTAAATCAAATATGCGAATTAAACAAATACTAAATTTTCCTTGTATTATATACATTTGAATATTTTACACTAGGGTCTAAACAACTTTTAAAACTCTCTTACAACTATTTCACTACACTGCCAAACGATCCTTACCGTTGTTTCCACTACTTTTGATGAACCATACTGAATTACCCATAAAAACGCAGCTTTGACATTAGAAAATGGAGATAATAAATGAGAATTGATACTACTTGCGCCAAATAGTAGTTAATGATAAGAACCAATCAACGTTCCAAAATTTGAACATGGGAATGGATTATAGGTTTTGGTGTACTATCGAAAAACAAACAATTATGTATAAAATAATACTAAAGTGAGTTGCTGATTATGTTACTATTGTAGTAAGAAAAGCATCCCATTTAATCTCTACCCTTGTCCTATGTAGCTTGCTTTGAAATTAAGTGAATTTACTCTAATGGTTTTTTACTTAAACTTGTTGATGAGATATATGCAGTTCTAATGAGAAGAGAGAGCTTTAATTAATATTTAATACAATTTTAAAATTTTACAAAAAGCTGACGTAATGTTGTTAGTAGAAAAAAAATGGCGTTTGGGTCAAGACTTAGGTCCCTAGTGAGACATACGTGTGGAAGACATATTTTTAATACAATATACAGGGTGACGCATTAATGTGGCAAAGTTCTATATATCCATTATCATATAAGATATCAAAAAAGTTATTTACGAAAATTGTTACCTTAACATTTTAAAATTATTTTCGTATATACAGAATGTTCCATATCCCCTGGGTGAATCAAACATACATTTTCTTAAATGCAACACCGTTCTAAAAAGCTTACTTTTATGATAAGACTTTAAAATATCTTAGATCTAAGTAATGACTTTAGATATAGAGAGTGGTTAATAAAAATGAAAGTAACTAAACTATTCTTTCTTTTTATGATATAAAATACAGGGTGATCCATTTAAAATAATTGAGAAATTAATGCATTTGAGTTTTGATTCGCCCTGTATTCAGTTTTGACAATTTTGACAAAATGTCACTTTGCTGTAAAAGTGGACCAATATTAAAAATCTATGCTTGCAAAAGAAAAAATTCAGACTGCGTTGTTTGCAGCATACAAGAGCTCGAACTTACATTGACTTGCTTATAAAATTGACCATAACTTCTCAAACACGCTGTATAATTCAATGAAATTGTATATTGGGGGTGTGAGGCATGAGCTTAATTCAAATCTGAAATAAGATATGGGGCGTTCTATTTAAGAAAACGTATGTTTAGCTCAAACTGGTCATATGAAAGATCCTGTATATGTGAAAATAATTTATATGTATATGTGTATAATTTATATGTGTATGTGTATATGTGAAAATAGTTTTAAAATGTTTAAAATGTTTAGAATGTTTAAAATGTTCTTTTATTTTTTATGATAACGGATATGTGGAGCTTTGCCGCACTAATGCGTCATATTTTGTATACATATTTTCCTAGATTTCTAAAACAATAGTTTTTCAATTTTTATCGTAATTTTGTATTCCTTTTTGAGTTAGCTAGAATACATAAAAATAAAACTCAAAATTAGCTTAAATATCTAAAAGAAATACATAAAAAAAACTATTTTTAAAGTAAATTAAAAATATGGTTTATGGCTAATATGATAGGCATGTATTACGTGTTATGGTTCTATTGACGTTTTATCTGTAAATATGAAAAGTTGATTTACATCGGTAAGGAACAACTTTTAAAAACTGAAAAGCACTATTGCATATGTGCTATTGTTGTCGTGACTCAAAAAGTAGGAATTCTTGAAATACTACACCTCGTGCTCCGACTCTATGTACACTGCTGTTTGAGTGAAGACTAAAAGCGACGAGAGTACATAATTAAAGTTTGACTTTGGTGGACGCAATAGCCAACTTTAATAGAATAATTAATTAAATAACATTCCCAACAAAACTTCCCAATTACAGACAACATCTTGGCTATAAAAAATTAAGTGAGGTGGCTTTATTACAGAAAAATGCAAATGCATGACCAGAACTTGGATGTTATAGATACTTTGCGTCGCTGAGAAATTATGATATTGACAGAACATTTTCTTAACTTAAAGATTCTCTACTAATAAAAGAAAAATGCCGCTTATTGCGAAAAATGTTGAAATAGGTTTGATAATGTATTACAACTATTTATCACTGGTAAATTATATTGTTATTTTGTGCATCGTATCATATTTTAGTACCTATATGTTGATACATAACTAACAGATAATTTGCTTTACTCAATAATTTAAGTTATGTATTCCTTGGCCGTTCTTTGTATATACAGGTATAGAAAATTTTTATCTTCGATACCGATTTCAATATATTATTGCTAGAACATTGCCAAATCGTACGGATCGCCTGTTCCGTGATACTGGCGGTGCGGTGTTGGGAATACCGCAGTAGGTAGTGCGCTCTCGACGGGTAAACATAAATGTACACATGGCATTATTGCGATCTGAGATTAGTATGCACATAGCGAAGGTAGTCTCCGCCATATATATATAATGTAAAATTACTATCGTAGCTCGTTACGGATGAGGATCCTATTTCAATGTATTTTTTTTCAGATGTGTCTATTCTATGATTATTAGAAATGTGTGTATGTATTCTATGTAAGAAAAGTAACCTGTTGTTCATTAAAATCTGAAATGTGTGGCGATAAATTTAAACTTTAAAAAATAGGGATCGTCGATCTTTTTGTTAACTTTGATAAAACCAGTGAGTACTGTCAGGTAAACATTGTTTGTGCTTCGTTCTTATATGCCCTGCCCTTGAGCCTCTCAGTTGCTAATTTGTTTATTTTTTTATTGTAAAAATAAAAAATAAAAATACCCTTACCACCTTGACGAGTGAAGAACTCATACAAATCGCGGAATACAATGGTTTTCAGAAGGACATGGTAAACAATCTTGTTACAAAAAAACATAAACAAGTGTTGGCTGGCATATTGCTGAAAAAGGCGACGACATGTCAACAGATAATAATAATAATAATAACGTGCTTTATTGTCATGAAAATTACAAATTTTATCGACAAAGCTAAGGAAAATTACAA